>JBDJHY010936659.1:0-14660 GCA_039654485.1 Withania somnifera
ATCCTTCTAAAAAATTTATATGTTGAGCAAAACTTCTATGACCCATTTTATGAATCTTAATTCCCTTTCATGATTCGTTATATGACCCGTTGTTCTTGACTTAATTTCCCCAAATTTTGGCTAAGTGTTAAAAGGTCCTAAGAGTCACCCCAACTAACCATAATCGTGTTTGATGAATCATATGAGGACCCTTCACGTGATCTAATAATAAAAAAAGGGGGCACATTTTGAAAGATCATACTATGGACCGTCAACCATTTTGATGGTTCGTCGAACCAACCATGAAAACATGGCAATTCTATTTTAGTTCGAGTCTCAAAGGAACTTTTTAAAATTTTCCTATTTATTAAACCTCTAATCCTATGTTATTTTAGGCTTATTTACGGTAAATATAAGAACCAATACCATTCTTTTCTGCATTTATTATTCATAAATAAATCAAGAGAAGATTCTCCAAAGTTATGCTCTCAAGAACTAAGCCTAGAGTTCTCATCATGAAATCATTGTGCAGCCTTTCTCCTCAAGATTTCTCCATAGATTTTCTCCAATTCAGGTATGCAATATTTCATCAAGGTTTCCTTTCAAATCTTGTGCCCAACTACCAGTATGTTTATCCATGGTCATTATCTAGATATTTTAGGGTGAATCCCATAAATTGTGTTTATGTATTTTATATTCTCTAGATCATAATCATATATATATATATATATATGATATTTATATTAGAATTGTATAAGTTTTCAGAAAGTGTAAATATTGGTCAAGTTTATGATTTAAGTCCCTCATATGGAGTCTATATGTTTTGTTTGTCATGTTTTTTGACCAATTTCCATTATTTGAGTTCATGGTATGTTTAGTAGTAGATTTAGAGTCATGTTTCATGATCTTGGTTAGTTTATGGATTTTGGATTTTAGAGTATAAGTCTTGTTCACATGTGAGTTAACTAAAATAAAGATAAAACATCAAGATGTGTCAATGATATGGAAGAGACAGTCAGTTTACGAGTTTGTGGGCCCTTATGTGGTCAGGACAAACAAAAGACAATTTATGATCAGTTCACAGTTAGCTTTGTGAGTAGTATTAGCACCAAGAGGATTTAGGAAATTTAGTCTGTATCCCATACCATGTGTTGCCAAATGCAGGTAAGTTCATGGCCCAAAGTGGCGTTTATAGTTTAGGCTCACTGTATTCACTAGGAGTTAGATATGGTCCTTACTTAGAAAGGTTTAGAACCCAACCCAACATAAGGATATATGTTGGACCTTGTAGCCTAGTACACAAGGAATGTCAGTTCTAGAAAGTTAGTTATTTGATCAGTCAGTCATCTTGGTCAACCTTTGTTAGTCAGGTCAACAGATTCAGAAAAAGATAGACTTAAGGGTAAAAGAACTAAAAGAATACTTACTTTATTACTATCTTATTTCACATACTTTGCTTAATTGTGTTAGTAGCTGGTAGTAGGGATATGAGTTATGTGTTCATGAATTGTATAACTAGTTTCTTTATTGGTGATATAGCTTGTTGCAGTCACCACTCACAAGCTTAGTGTATTCAAATGTATTGATCACATACTTTCTTACAATGCATGTCCTTCACACATATAGGTTTATCCATCCTTCAAGACACTTGTGGCTAGCTTGGACATACATTCTCGACAGATTAAAGTGAAGTGGTGAGTACCCACTTGATTTAGGAACTATTTGGAGTATCTTATTTTATGTTGATTTGGAGCTTAGAAATTAGAGATAGCATTTACTTTCAGTTTTGGCCAGCTAAGGGCATTATCCTTACTTACTTTTTAGTACTCACCTTGTTAGTGGATTTAGATATAGATATTGTCAGACTTAGACATTGATTTTTCATAGTTATTTGGATTGTATTTTAATTGATGTGAGGCCCATCATTACTTTATGTTTTCTCTTTTATGATATAACTTCTGCAGATATTGAGTGATTGAGTCAGGCATGGGCCAAGTGGTTTATCTAAGGCTACTAAGGCAACTTAGTGTCTAAGGATATTGGTCCCGCTTAGGGGAGACTCCGGTACGTGACACTAACTAAGAGAATGATATTACTCCCACACTATATTTTGTGTCTAATACAAAGGCATTCCTAATATTATTTTGAAAGTTATACAATAGCAAGGATACAACAACAAGAATAACACTCCACTACTAACACATAAGAAAATTGAAATTTTATGATCATGCTTTTGATTAAGCCAACTTGAAAGTTCAAGGGAGGGGGGGGGATGAATTTCAAAATTTACTTCCCCTAGTCGGTTGTCTCACAGAAACAGTTGACTATTATTGTAGTTTCATGAATATCCATTGTAATTAAAGTGC
This sequence comes from Withania somnifera, assembly GCA_039654485.1. Classification (NCBI taxonomy): domain Eukaryota; kingdom Viridiplantae; phylum Streptophyta; class Magnoliopsida; order Solanales; family Solanaceae; genus Withania; species Withania somnifera. The sequence continues at coordinate 2,346 of JBDJHY010936659.1, forward strand.
AAAAAGGAAATGTACACATGATATTTTTATGATGGTTGGGTCACAATATGAGCCTTAATCCAGTACCCTTGAGTTTCAAGAGGGTTCCACTTTTTTTCTCTTTTAGAACTGAGTTTTCAAAACTCATTCATACAATGATTGCAAATCTAACTAAACCTACACAAGAACACAGTAGCTCAAATGCTAAGTTTACACAAGAACATAGCCTCACAAGTCTTGCTAACTATAAGAACTCATCATATTCACTAGATCATACTGAGCCTACACAAGAACTCAGCATACACTCAAATCCTGCAAAAACTACACAAGAACTTTAAAATTCTATTTTGTTTTTTATGCTATGCTACACTATATTTTCCCTCCTTTTTTTTATATACATAGTAAAACACTATAAACAATAATTCTTGTTAAAACTAGATCAAAGAAACAAATATTTGAGGACTTATAGTGAACAATTATCCTCTTGAAAACTAATTTCTTATATAGATGTAGGAACTAGCCATTGGAACAACCCAAGGTAATTGATACTTCCAAAGAGTTTATGATGGTTGACTATTTTCAAAAATAAGGAAGAATAAGATTAATGACTTATTTATTTTCCAACCGCTTAAACCATCGATAATAACAATAATGCATTCTTCAAAGATATATCCATATAGTAACTTGACATAATTAATAATCAAAAACTTTTAGCATATAATTCTCTTCAAGTTAAACAACAATATCACTAATGGTCATCATCTTCCAATAAAACCTAAACTCTTTTTATTGTCCGGCATTTATAAATAATGAATGTGGCATTTTATTTGATCGAAAAACCTCTAGTCGAATTTTTTGAAAAGTCCTTCAACTTTTTTTGTCATTCATTGAAATTAGAACACCAATAATCTCTCTCTTTTTAGTGGATGACAATAATAACACCCAGCAGTTAAATTCCCTGTTTTAGGCAAGTCTCCCCTACCTTCAATAATTCTTTTCATTTCCTTACCCCCTGTATATATGCTCATAGTAGTATCTATACAAACAACTAAAAAAATAATGATATTTCTCCCCATTTGGCATCAGTCAAAAATTCTAGGGGCAATCATAGATAAAAATATTATTAATCATACAAATAGAAACCTCATAATTAAGCATCAAATTATTTTTTAATGCACAAATAAAAACTTATCCACTAATATCATCCTTAATAAAAAAGATTTGCAGTTGAGTCATGGTGAGTTCGTCAATAAGAAATTCATCTTCTAATGGAGAATAGTTAGCTTCACTTGCAACCTTGTAAGTTTGATAATGATATCAGATGGAATGGAGTTAGATGATGGAGAAAATTCTGTGGATTTATCATTTAAGTGTGGTTTGAAAGTTTCCTAAGGATTCAGAGTGATCAGGATTTTTAGAGGAGGCCATTTAGTTTGTTTGAGGGAATTTGAGAGGTTTGAAGTAGGAATTTAATTTAAAGATGTAAAGAAAAAGATTAAAAGACTAGGGTGGAAATGAGGGAGTGATTATGACTACCTAAGGAAGACAAGGATTCATAAGATGCACACAAAGTTATCTTAGAAAAATATTTAAGCAAATCTCGAGAAATTTTATAAAAAAGTATTTCTTGACGAAGAGATTTTGTGAAAAAATCAACAAGCCGCAAGTCAGTACCAACAAACAGTGGTTCAACATTCCCTTATTGAGCATGATATCTTATAAAATTATGTTTAATATCAATATAATTTTCCCTATAATAATGTATAAAGGTTTATGATAAAAAAATGTAACTTCAAGTATCACTAAATATTTTAACCAACTTAAGATATAGCTTAAAATCATTCAATTGGTTTATCATTCTTGTACTCATCCTTTGTAGTTGATAGGGATACACAATTTTGTTTGTTATTATGCAAATAAATAAGTGATTTCCAAGTAATTAAAAACATCAACTAGTACTCTTCTATCATCTTTATTTCCTCCAAAATCAGCATCTGAATAACGTTTAAGGGTAAAAGGTGTATCCTTTTTGTACAAAAGGCCATAGTCAGGGGTTCTTATAAGATATATAATAATTATTCATCCTTAAGATGTGATTCATTAGGAGTAGATTCAAGTCTAGCACATTTGCAAACACTATATGGAATATTAGGTCAACTATCAGTTAAATATAGAAGAGACTTTATCATACCTCTATACATTGTTTCGTCACTACTCTTACCATCTTCATTCAAATCAAGTGTGCAAGTATTTCTCATTGGTGTTCCAAGAGCTTTAGAATTTATCATTTCGTATTTATTGATGAGCTCCTTAGAATACTTACTTTGGAAAATAAACATTCATTCATTTGATTGCATATTTTCAATCCTAAGAAGAAAGTTATCTTCCCTATTATTGTCATTTCAAATTCACCTTTCATATGCTCATAAAATTTCTTACACAAAAAAGGATTAGAAATTCCAAATTAGTATCATCTATATAAAATTGAACAACTAGGTTTTGGATGGAGTTTTTTAGAAAATAGAGTATTATCAACTTCTTCTCTAGGGAATTCATGATCAAATAAAAAGGTTATCAGTCATTCATACCAAGATCTTGGAACTTGTTTGATCCCATACAAATATTTGGAAAGTTTAAGTACATGATATTAGAATTCAAAATGTTCAAACCTAGGTTGTTGTTTTACAAATACTCTTTCTTTAATTAAGCTATTTAAAAATATAGTTTTGACATCTATTGGAAATAGAATAAATCCTTTGAAAGATGCATATGCAAGTAGTATTCTAATAGACTCTAACCTCACAACAAGAGAAAATTTCCCAACATAGTCAACTCCTTCCTGCTATGAGTATCCTTGAGCACCTAGTATGGCTTTATTTTGAATGACTTTTCCTTCACCATTCAACTTGTTTTTTTTGTTTTTTTCAACTTGCTCTAGTTTTTGCTCCTTATTTTTGATCTTTAATGATAAACTTCTTTGGATAATCAGGTGCTTTTTTCATTTAATTAGAATGCTTAACCCATTTATTTTGTCAAATTCTTTTCTTCATTAGTCGACTGCGTTTGAGTTGTTTTCTCAAAAAAGTTAGAGGTAGTAGTAATAGATTGGAAATTTTAATAATCTTTCTCATATGATATAATGAACCTATAGGTCATCTTTTTTTCTAAATATTTTGACTGTTTCCCCCTCTCGTAGTCCTATTATATAAAACTGACTATGATCCCATGTTTGGTTCAGGTGCAGGATGTGATTTGATATGAAAGTTTGAGAAATTTTAGTTTTCGGAGATTTCAAGCTCAAATGAGGAACTATACGAGTCATATAGAGTTATGGACTATATATCAAAATATATCAGTCCTATCAGCTCCAGAATATTGAGTCTAGTTTAGTTACACTCCCATTTACTATTTTAGACCATTTGTGGTGAGTTTGACCGTTTGGACGGACTACAGATGGAGTTTTAAAGTTAAATGGTTAACTTGGGTCATTTGGTCATAGAGTGCTTGGATCTAAAATCTAATGGTTCTTTTGGATTCGAGAGGTGGAATTTAGCCTAGAGTGAAGTCTTTTATATTCTCCATGAGATCCATATGTATTTTGTTCATTATGGTTTTTTTAGTTAAAGATGGGCCCTTAATGAGTATCGGTTCAGGGAGACCTTGTATGCTTCATTTGATAGTTCCTTTGAGTTTGAAACATCAAAAACAGTATGTTTACATATATAATTTATCATCACTTGATTCTGAAAGAGTCTCGAGGGCCCTTCCGGTGTCATTTTTTCCTTTTGAAATGTCACTATTGTTGTTGTTCTATTGTTGTCATAGGCCTCTCTGCATTTATGGAGGCCCACTACTTTCACAGAGTGGGGATTCTAATGTTCTTTGCATTCACAGGGGTTGGGGCCCATTTGAAATAGTTCGACATGTATTCTACAATCTAGGAGGCCATTTAACTTGTTGACTTCTACATTTACGTGGGAAGGGTCATGTTTGCGGCAGTCACCAGGGAAACTACGTTGTATTTAAAATAGATTGTATGTGGTCTTCACTTATTATTCTCATTCAAACTCACCTAAAATCAAATTTTGACAAAATGTTATCAAAGATTTTCGAAGGCATCACTTGGGTAAGTTTTGTACTCATTATGCTATTGAATTCCTATCAAGTCATCCTAGTTTTTATCAATAATTTCATAATTTTACACCCAAAACAGTAAGTTTAAGGTTGCTTCAGAAATGATGAAAACCTGGGATTTTTTCCACGAAATGGAATGAGTTTTAAATGAAACTTAATATTTAGCATCCTATGGTTTTGGGTGAAATTATTTACACTCAAAATTTAATCTTGACTCCGTGGGCTTGATGTTGGCTTTGCCATAAACCTTGATTAACTAAAATTTGGTGTAAATTAGTAAATTTTTTCTTATAATTCTTATTTGGTTCATTAGATTGTGTGCAATTGGAGGCCAATTAAAAGAGGAAATCTCTTGAATAGAGATGTTCTTAGAAATATAGGCAAGTTGGGGTTTAATTGTTTTCTGATAAATTGCTAACAATTACTTGCTAAATGCATTGTCTTTATGGTGACTTGGGTGACTCAGGATTACTATTATATATCATTTTGAGACTAGAGTTGGGCTAATTAGAATGATATGAATACATGATGAAATTTTTCGCTTACATATATACTTGATTTTTTTAAAATTGTCGGATTGAGTCATATATTACAAATAGGGTGCCTTGGTGTAGAATTCGGGTTTTAAATATACATTCATTGGGAAATTTCCCTTGATAATATTGGTCACTTGTGGTGTTAGATAAAAAATGGATATAATAATTAGGTTTGAATTACAGGGTATAAACCCATACTCTTATTGTTTTCGTTAACGCTAAATAGCATATTGGCCCTGTTGATATGGAATAACATTTGTTGAAATTGTTAAATGGACTTAATATTATCTGATGTATGATAACTTGTTCACCTTATTTTTATTTTTGTTCTCTAAGTGTGGTAGCTCGCTCACTCTACCTTCATTCATTACTTAAGTGTGGTAACTCATTCACACTATCTCTATTCATTGATTAATATGTGGTAACTCATTCACACTATCTTCATTTAATATCTAGGTGTAGTACTCTTTCACACTATCTTTTTCGTTACCTATGTGTGGTAACCTATTCACAGTGTCCCTGTAAATTAATTAATATTTAGTAACTCGCTCACACCATATCTATTCATTATTTAATGTGGCAACTTTCTTACTATGATAATAGTCAATTGTGGTAACTTATTCACTTTACTTCCTTTGATGACTTAAATTGTGGTAACATGATCACTCTATGACAATAACCTGTTTATAACCTGATTTTTTTTATACTTTGATAATATTGAGGACTCTTGGAGGACTTGGGATCATGAATACTTGATTGATATCTTGAAGGTGATATTATGTGGAAAAAAGGAAATAATCAGAGATTATGTATAACATAGAGACTATTAAATACTGTTTCGAATGTCGTATAGATTATAAATTGTTATTGGGTTGTTGTATATAATTGTTTCTAGGTTGTAGTATTTGGAGGACCGGTTGGGATATTAGAAGTTATTATTTTCTCTTTATATTTACCAGTCGAGGACACTATTAATTATATTTTTTTATACTCACTCTTTCTTTTCTGTACTTTTTACAGGTTCTGGGCCTAGGATCTGGTGATCACTCCTTCTACTAGTCTAGGCTTCATATGAGATAATCTGAGGTAGTTTCTAGTCCATTCAGTAGCCTTCTGATATCTACTATCTTTTTATTTTATGTATCTTTACTTATTAGGGATATTTGAAACTTAAAACTTATATAAATTTCAGTTTTAGTGGCTATGTATAGTGACACCTTATTATGGGGTTAATAGAAAACTTTCATATTTATCTTATTTATGTATTACTTCATGTACCTATCATTTGATTATTACCTTAGTTAATCATGAATTAGGATGACCAACTAAGTTGGTAAGGTAGGTGCTATTTTCTATGGTTTTCAGGGCGTGACAAGTTGATAGCAGAGTCCTAGGTTCGTAGATCCCACTATACATAAGACATGTTTTGTAGAGTCTTATGGATCAGTTAAGAGATGTTACTTATCCTTGAGAGGCTACAAAACACTAGGAAATATATCTTTAGTGTTTCACTTCTATCGAGCATGGTTGATTTGCGAGTACTGAGTCGTTGAATGTTTTATTCAACAGATATTGAGGACTATAGATGCTACTAATAGGTGTGATAAGGATGTACCTGAGACAGATACAATAGGTAGGGGCAGAGTTAGAGGCCTAGGTCAAGCCCGAGGGAAAGGTAGAGGGAGAATCTCAACTAGGGGTAGATCTAGAACGGGTTCACCTAAGCTCGTTATAGATACAGATAAGGATGGAGCTCCAGATTATATTGAAACTCCATTGTTACAAGACACCTTGCTGAGGGTAGTTAGAGCCCTTAAGAGTTTAAAACATGGAGGTATGCCACAGGGTTCTTAGACCAGGGCAGGGGTGGAGACCCTAAAGTAGAGAGTCATTCCAGTTATATATAAGCTAGTGGAATAGCCACCAGTAGTTCCAGGGTAGGTATGCTAGCCACTCGTGATTCAAATTCCAATGGGCCAGTTGCCTATAGATATGGATCGTAGCTACCTATTGCACACAAGGTACATGAGCTTTAGATTTTAGGTGTTGGAGATGCAGGTACAATCATTGTTAAGATGTCTAATGATCAACGGTGGGGGTATGAGAGGCTCTACAAGATGGTCCAACCTCATTTTCATCGTGGAAAGGACGAGGACCCATTTGATTTTCTCACTACTCCATAATGTGGGTATGGTATAGTCACATGGGCTATCTATATAGTGTAACAACTTCAAATGCCACCTAGAAAGTGGTGGCGTCCCTACTTTGACTATAGAATAGTTGGATCTCCTCCTATGAATTGGAAGATATTATCCATAGTTTTTGTTTATAGGTATATGTCCTGTAGTGCGAGGAAAGGCAGCATCGGGATTTTTGATGATTTAAGAAAAAAGGATATGACAATTGATGATTATATATCTTGCTTCTATGAGCTTTCTAGGCATGCTTTGTCTAGCTTACCGGATGAGTAGGAGAAGATGTCTAGGTTCATGAGAATTTTGAGATCTTCTATTTAGAGTTTGGTATTCATGGCTTCTCAGATGCAAGGGGATACTCTTATACTATGATTGAGGCTAGGAGGGGGTTTGAGTAGTTTATTTGGGGTCGTTCTAGTGACAGCAGGGCTAAGAGACCCTGTACTTATGGTTAGTTTTCTGGTGCCACATCTAGAGCCAGGGTTTCCTTTCAGCACAATGGTCAATTTCATTATCAGGTTCCTTTTCAGGCGACTATGCATGCCTCAGGTACTAGTCATACAGTTCTAAGTGCCTCTAGTCTATATTTGAGATCATATAGTTCTCATCAAAGGATACTAGGTCGAGGTGGCAACACTGGGTCTTAGGGTCAATCCTAGTAGTTTTTAGATCCCCAGTCTTGTTTTGTGTGCGGGGATCTAGGAAATTTTAGAATTCACTGTCCCCATCAAGAGAGGAGTGATTTTGCGAAGGATTTTTAGGCTCCTCGTGCTCTAGCTAGAGCACATACACCTGTAGGTAGAGGTAGGGGAGGTGGATAGATGGGTAGAGGTGCACCAGCTCGTAGGGGTTCAATATAGACACTCATAGGTCAGGGTCATGCTCCAATTCATACAAGATTTGGGCACACACAATGCTATGTTTCTCCCGGGTAGCCTAATACTAAGTATTTTGATGATATGTTCACATGTACTGTCCTAGTTTTCTTTAGGCCTACTTTAACGTTGTATGATCCGGGGTCTACTCACTCCTATATGTCGGTACAGTTTTCTGCTGGGTTTTACATGTTATCATATTCATTCAACACCCCTTTTCATGTTTCTACTCCTTTAGGTAAGTCCATAATGATGGATCAGGTGTACTGATCTCCTTTAGTAGTCTTGTCAAGGTATGAGACTTGGGTAGACATGCTCTTACTTAATATGTTAGACTTTAATGTCATTTTGGGTATGGATTATCTTACTCCTTATTATGCTATTTTAGATTTCCATACTAAGACTGTTACATTATGTAAGTCTGGCATTTTGATGGTTGAGTTAAAGGGTATGTGTGGGTCATATCCTCATAGAGTTATCTCTTTTATTCATGCTCATAGGTATTGGGAAGGGGTGTATATCTCATTTGGCCTTTGTCTGATATTCTAGTGTTGATACCTTCTGCCATAGAGTCGGTCCCTATGGTTAGAGAGTTGGTTGATGTGTTTCCAACAGACCTTCCTGGTGTCTCTCCTGATAGGTATATTTATTTTGGTATTGATTTGGAGCGAGGCATAAAGCCCATTTCTATTCTTCTTACTGTATAGCTCCTATTGAGTTGAACTAGTTAAGTAGAAATTGTAGGACTTGATTAGTAAGGGATTCATTCATCTAGTGTGTCACCTTAAGGTGCACCATGCATGATTATGAAGAAGAAGAAGAAGGATGGGTCCATGCATATGTGCATTGATTACAGATATTTGAACAAAGTAATAGTGAAGAACAAGTATCCCTTACCTCACATTAGTGATTTATTTTACTAGCTCTAGGGAAATGTACGCACAATAGTTTAATATTGGTCGGAGCTCAATATGAGCCTTAATATATTTCCCTTGGGTTTCAAGAAGGTTCAACACTCTGCTCTTTTACAACTAAGTTTTCAACAATTAGCGATACTATGATTACAAATCTGACTGAGCCTACACATGAACTCAGTCTCTCAAATGAAAATCCTACATAAGAACTTAGCTTCACAACTCTTACTGAGACTACACAAGAACTCATCGTATTTACTAGATCTTATTGAACCTACACAAGAACTCAGTGTACACTCAAATCCTACTAGCCTACACAACAACTTAGAAAATTCTCTTTTGTTATTTATGATATTCCTCACTAAATTTTCCACTCCTCCTTTTTTTATATACACAGTAAAACACTAGGAATTACAATGTTTCTTAAAAGTAGATCAAAGAAAGAAACAATTAATACTTATAGAAGAGGGTTATCAACTTGAATACTAGTTTCTTAATACAATGGGAACTACCCATTGGAATAACCCAAAGAAATTGATCCTTTGAAATAGTTTAAGAAGGTGGACGTTTCCCAAGAATAACGAAGAGCCATATCGATAACTCATTTACTTTCTAGTTGTTTGAATCACCGGTAGTAGTAAGAGTGCATTCTTAAAATAGATATACATCTAGTAACCTAAGAGTAATTACTGATCATCAGCTTCCAAGATATAATTCTCTTCAAGTTATTTGTAATATCATTATGCTCATTAACTTCTATTAAAACGTTAAGTTTTTTTTAGTCCAGCATTTTCCAATAATGAACGTGGCATCATTTTGATTTGATTGAGAAATATTTAGTCAACTTTTTTAAGATTCCTATAATTTGGTTTACATTCAATGAAATTAGAACACTAGCACAACCAACATACAAAATCAAATATAGCTTCTGATGAAGACCAAGCTCTTCATTACTAGAGTGGTAGTGGACTTTTCTTTTAGGGCCCAATCGAAGGAATTCCCTGGACAAGTAGGCATATGAAAATATTAACTCTTAGAAAACTGAGAAACAATACCAAAAGAAGATCACACAATGAGGCATAAGTGATACTACAAAACTCTTTACTTAGTAAGCCAACCAATTTAAGAAAATCAAGCTTGGATTAAGGACCAAGCTCATCAATAGCATAAAGGCATCGGCATCCAACACCAAGGTCAAATGGAAAATAATATCTAATGGGACTATGAGAGCACCCATTGACCCAGTTCGGGTTTCTATATGAGTAGGAAAAACTCACACAAGTATTAGCATCATTGTGTGTAAATATGTAATAGATAAAGGTGTTTCCTAACACTACTTCTTCCAATGTGTTCCCAAATGTAAGGTCACTACTTCATTTAATAGCTTTGACCAAAATATTAATAGTTGGATTAATCGAGGAATGTGTAAAGGAAGAACCAAAACCACCTTCCTTTTTAACAAGATCCATTCCCACAAGTGTTCTCTCATCTCTGAATAAGCGATTTTCCTCTTTAGAATAGATGCCATCACACCATAGTGTGTTTTAAAATAAATTATACCATAAAAGAACTACACAATCATCACAACATACGCTAGTATGTTTATCACAACGAGTAAAGTTAGCATCATCAAGTAAAATATTCAATTTAAAAAGGGAGGGGTCAACTAGACAGGAAGTATTAATACATGAAACTACACTCAAAAATATCATTATCATAATTTTAAACACAATCAATTATATTTTCTCAATGAGCAAAAAAAATTATAGGGTTTTCCATCGAGGAAATGCTGAAAGAGTCACTCCTACACCATTGACCAACCCTATTAACTATATCACTAAATCGATGATCATTTAACAATAACAAGCATATTTAATTAGTTGACTAGGATCAGATACAAGTTGGTCAAGGAGAACATCACATGATAATGCATTTATATTCAAAGAACTAATGTTATAATTAGGTGACTCAAATCATTCACAAGAGAAAAATCATTTTGCTCATTGTCATCCCTAATTAAGAAATTAACATTATTCATAATAGCATTAACAAGAGTAGGAATGAATTCATAATATAATGTAGGAATGAAAGCATGATCATCAACATCATGTACACTATCATTAATAGGTAAAGAAACCATAGTCTTATTAGAAAATAAACTATCGTTAACACCGAAATCCTTTTCTAAAACGAAAGTGTACCCTATTCTTGTTTACCAGGGGATGAGGCTTTCATCAATTCCTCTTACCTTTGTTGCTTTTTAAACCAAAAGGCTATCTCATAAAGTCACTCCTCAAGTGTAGGTTGCTTTGGAGGAACTTATGTCCTTTGAAACATAGCACATGTACCTACACAAGAGTTAAACTAAAAGTTATACAAGTAATAGGGTTAGCTTGGGTTTGTGGAAACACACTCACTTCACTCCACATAAAACCTCCTTTCTCCAGTCATAGATTGCCACATATCACTCCCTTACTCTTTTCCAATTTAGATCCCTTATTTTTATTCTTTTGAATTTAAGGGTTGTAGCTTCTCATCTTGTTCCACAAATTAGTTGGACCTTCTTAGATCCATAGACACACCGTGATTAATCAAATTTTTTCCTCCTAGGGCATATTTGCATTTCATGAGCCACTAAAACTCACTCCAAGTGAGAATGTTGGAAAAAATCAACCTTTCGGATGAATTTTCCTCAACTACACAAACATTAAGCTTCCCACATCAGACCTCTAATGGAAGTTTCATCCTTCCAATACTCACTCAATCCAAACTCTTGGAAAACCTCATTATATTTCCATTTTCAACTAAGATAGGTCTCTAAATTATCCTCTTTGATAAAAGTAGGAAGAGTGGAATCAAAAAAATTAATACCCCTATCATGCCTTTTAGGCTTAACACTATTCCTATTCCTTGGCATATGCTCATTGAAATAAGGGATATAAGATATAGACGTCCTAGACAAAAGAGATGAACAAGATCTCTCTTTCATCAAATAAATTCAACCTGGTCCCTCTTGATCATACACCTACTGAACTAAGGTAAGAACAGTCATAAGATTTTCATCTAAAGCCTTAGGTGTATCCCAACTATCACTCATATAAGATGTCCAAGTAAAAGTATTATTTCTCACAAGTCTCTCACTCTCAGGATGCGAATTGTACTCACATTCTCCCTCGTCGGCATAAGACGTCTCACATCTTACACGCAATTCCTATAGCCTCATTATAATAATAAGGATCATCACGTCTATCCTCTGGCATAACAGTAACCACTAGTGGAGGGTTCTTGGTCATGGCAAGATGCATAGCCTTCATTGTTATATCCCTCACACCCATCAAATCCTGTAATGACCCTCATGGTTATTTATGATAAATACATGATGTTTTTCATTCTAGAGCATTTTGGTAGTTTGTTGGGACCGACAATTTGGATCTCTGGCAATTCGGTTGAGAAATATCTTGAATTCTTTATTTTAGAGCCAAAACTAAGTACTCATTGACCAAAGTCAATTTTCCTTCAAAATAATCTCAAAACTAAATTCCGAAAGTTCCATTAGATCTAAAATACCAAACAAAGTAGAGTTTGACCTTAAGTATGTGTTTTGGAGGTTTCGTTTGCAAGTTATGCAAAATTGTGGATTTTAGTTAAGTTTAAAGCCTAAAGAGGAGCTTGAGTGGTAATT
>JBDJHY010936770.1:0-14659 GCA_039654485.1 Withania somnifera
CTTTCGGCCTATGGTGCATGCATTTCCGGGACTTTCACCAATACCCAGGGCTAGGTTCATTTATGTTCATTGTAGACTACACTATTATTTTGTGCTCTTGATATGGCCAGTAGTGTAGGTTGGGCTTTAGGTTGATCGTTGTATTTTTAGCTGATATCCTTATTGGATTTTGGGGGCCCATGAAAGGGCATAGAGGGTGAAGGGTTGTATATTTGGGTCCTAGCCTTACTGCGTGGGCGACACAAATGTTGGGAATGATTCAAGTTGCCACTCATCAACTGTGGTGAGATGAGCTCTTAGCTAGTGGCCTTTATTCGATCTTAGACTCTAGTTACTTTTTATTTTCGTTATTATTAAAATTATTGCTGCTATGTTGTTATAGAGCATTTGTATATCATTATTTGGCCTAATTTTGGCATTGATGGGGCACAAACACTGTATTTGATTAGAGGCACAGTCCTCTAGGACATGGACCCTAAGTTTGGCACTGATGGGGCATAATCCCTATATTTGATTAGAGGTTCGGTCCTCCAGGGTATGAACCCTGAGTTTCGCACTGATGGGGACTGACCCTATATTTTATTAGAGGCACGGTCCTCCTAGGCACGATCCTTCAGAGCACGGACCCTGAGTTTTGCACTAATGGGGCACAGACCCTATATTTTATTAGAGGCAGGGTCCACTAGGGCACGGACCCTGAGTTTTGCACTGATAGGGCACAGACCCTATATTTGATTAGATGTGTGGTCTTCCGGGGATTAACCTTGAGTTTGGCACTGATAGGGTATAGACCCTATATTTGATTAGATGTGCGGTGCTCTGGGGCACAGACACTGAGTTTGGCACAGATTGGGTAGAGGCTCGAGATTGGAACTTATTGAGAGGATGGTGTTGGCACTACATGATACTGTTCTATTTTACTTTCCTGTACCCCCGTGTATTACCTTCATATTGTTTGTGCTTACCGGGCTTAAAGGGGGAAGTCATGGTGATTTTTGTAATTATCGGTGTTATGGGATGCTAGGTAGGTTTTGTGTTTATACTTATTATTCCTCACTAAGCTATATTCTACCATTTGATCCTTTACTCATAGTTCATATATGTATATTCTTATAGTTAGTTGGGCCTCGGCTTAGCTAGAGCACAAGTATGTTCCTTTAATACGATTTTGAATTTTTGGGCACTGGTGACTTAGGATCATGCGCACCATGTTTTAGTTTCCTATAGATTTGTATCTACACTTCTGTTATCTTATCTCTCCACACATCTATTAACCTTACCTTTTTCCTACTATCATTAACCTATTTTACTCCCTTATTTTTATTACATGCATTTTGTGTTAGCCCAGCCGCCCTATGTTGCCTACTGGGTACCTTTTTTGGTACTCATCCTGGACTTCTATACCATTTTTGTGGTGCATATATCGGAAGGGGTTATCATAGATGTTGTGATCGTACAGAGTAGATAAAGCTTATTGCGGAGATTACAGTGAGCTTTATCGTTCGAGCCGACTGTGGTTTCCTTGAGTTTGTCTTGCTTTATTCTTTCTATAGAAGTCCCTGTGTTGTATTACTTCTGTAGGAGTTTCTTTGTATTTCTATCTTTTGGATACTCTGTATAGTAGCTCCTTATGCCATTGACACCAAGTTTTGGGATTTGGGTTGTGTATGTATTTCTTCTTCTTATGCTTTTCCACTTTGCTGGGTGATTCGAGTGTTTATATCCTATTATGTGTAGATTTGGGTTGTAGAGTTAGGCTTGTCTACAAAAGGGTTTTAGACACCATCATGACCTAAATTTTAGGTCGTGACAACTCCTCTTCAAGTTCAAGTTATTGAATCAGAATGTGATATCAATACCATACAATCCCTCAAACACTATGCTTCAATAATTACTAATATAATCACACACTCATGCTAAAGTTTAGACAAGATTATCATTTGTTCCACAAACTTCTTGTACCATAAGCATATACAGTCTATTCATCGCCAAAAGTCTATGCAACTAATCGTGATCATCGATTGAACCATCTTCATTTACATTGTGCCTTATGAACTCAAAGACTGAAACCTACACAAAACTCCAACTCTAAACAATGAACCAATATATTTTGTTGTCTTCTCCCACATTTCTCATCTGTTACAAGTCAAGTATTGTTACTAGGACTTTAAATTCTCAACTTAAACCCATTAAACAATTTGAATGCCTCAATATCTCTGATGCACAATTTTTCTCATCTCATTCTCTTAACTCATCTACTATTTATGCCCTTAAAATCACTGAAGAATACATCTCTGAATACACATCCTTCTTATTATTCTCTCACCTCTTTCCTAGGTAGCAGGTCTTGCACCAATATCACACAATAACACCTTGACTAAAAATGTGCAAACCCAGGAAATGGTTGCTGCTATGGATTAGAGAATGGAATGAAGTGAGTATAATTGCTCGGACCAAGGATACATGTCAAGTAAAGGAATATAAGTGCTTCCTGGAGTTTTGTAGCCTCCCTAAGATAAGCATCCGATGTATCTGCACCAATCTTCAAGACTCTACTAGACTTGTATATAGTGGGACCTATGGACCGAGATGTGTTATACCAACTTGTCACGACCCGAAATGGCTGTGATGGCACCTATCTTTACCTCTACTATATGTTAGTAAAACTAATGAGAAGAACAACCAATGTGTTCTAGTGTGTTAAAATAACTATAAAAAAATCAAAAGTATAAGGAATTTAAAGCAGAAAACCAGTTAGTCAAACTAATGAGAAGAACAACCATTGTGTTCTAGTGTGGAAAATAACTATAAAAATCAAAAGTATAACGAATTTAAAGCAGAAAACCATACTATATTCCCAGAACCAGGTTACCACCATGTAAAAGTCAGTACTGTATTTTATACAACAAGACATACTCTCGAAATAGAGTTTAGAAAGTAAATAATCATAATTGAAAGAAAGTAAAAGAGAGCACTTCGACAACTGAGGATGAGATGGTCAACTACCTCCAAATGCTTTAAGGATGCCCTGGGATGGAAACCAAAACTGATCACAAAGTACAGGACCCTGAACCTGCACAAGAGTACAGAAAAGAAAGGAGTGAGTACAAAAACCACGGTACTCAACAGAATTCTCAGCTGGTCTAACTATGAAAGAGAAGTGGAACTCCTGACAACCAACCAACCATCCAATATTACTACTTGCAAAGAGTTTATATGCAGTAGCCCAGCAATGATTCATAATCTTATACAACAGCCCAACTAATATCTAGAAATATCAATGTTACAAAGAATCTCTACTATTTATCCTTTTTCATCTAATACCACTATCAAGATGTCAACAAGTATCTATAATCTCAAGTTCTCAAAATGACCAAAGTATAATAGAAATCGTGTTATGAGAAGGTTACCACAACAACTATGAAAAGAGTGAAAGAGTTGCCACACTTAAGATAATAAATGGAAACAAAGTGAACAAGTGACCACAATTACAAGAAAAACATCATCAGTGTGAACAAGTTACCACACTTACCTTAATATTTACTTTGTGTGATCAGGTTACCACTTGTATATGGAAACTTTTGCAGTGTGACAAGTCACCACACTTGTAATAAATGGGAAATAGTGTGAACGAGTTAACATACTTGTAATAAATAGGAAGTAGTGTGAACGAGTTACCACACATATAATAAATAGGAAGTAGTGTGAATGAGTTACCACACTTGTAATAAATATAAAGTAGTGTGAATGATTTACCACACTTCAAATATTGAAAACAATAGTGTGAGCAAGTTACCACACTTTAAATAACAATAGCAATAAGATGAGCAAGTAACCACTCTTTAAATAACAATAGAAATAAGGTGAGAAAGTTACCATACATTAAATAATATAGTGTCACTACAACAAGTTCAACATGAATTAGGCCCCAATGACTTACCACTACATGAGTCAATCCAACAATTTATAACACAATTAAGTATCTTTTTTCTATTTCAAATTAGCTGCAATGGTCTTTACAATCATCATTTGATTCTCATAGTGTCAACAACTCATAAAGGGTAATATCAACGATAAGAATATAATTAGGCCCCAAATCATTCGTTGTAATATCATTTTCAATTAAATTAACCAACTCAAAGCAACTTATAATCTGAATTAAGTGTTTGGTTCAATGGTAGATTTATATCATTTGAGCCTCTAAGGCATCACATTTTGGTTATTAGAAGTCTTTAGCGAGTTATCAGGGGTAATGTCTGTACAAATCCATCCCAACACAATCATATTATATCAGGCATCGCTAATTCTGAAATCAAGTTATGGCTCCAACCATGATAAGTATTCTAATTAAACAACAAATATCATCAATTGGAACATATACAAGCCTAAGTGTCACCACAAGGTATCAACTCACTCATGAAATTGAAGTCAAGTATTTCCATCATCAAGTTCAAGTATACAATTCAACAAGGTTTAAAAAATCATGTTATCACAACATTCTCATTTTAATCTTGCAAGTTTGATACTAGTAATCAAATTAATTCTTATCATTTCACGTTCAAGTGAATATCCCTAATATTCCCATTTCTCCCTATTATAATCAACCAATCAATAATTCATACCAACACTTGATAGAAAAATCATAAAACCTCAACTCTCCTTAAAGACGGGGATAATCTACAAATCATGAGAATTTCCCTACCATAGAGCCTCCACACAAGAAAAATCTATTCACAATCATATTTGACAAAAAAATGACAAAAATCAATATCCATATGTTGGTATTCAATATTTTAATCAGAATTTTTCCCCGGGCCATAATATCGAAATCCAAATTTTATTCTAAAAAACTGTTACCCCATACTTAGGGAATCTAGTTATCAATTTTTATAAAAAAATCCATTTCATTTCATGGATCAAAATTATGATTTATACATTTTCAAGTTCATGATAAAATTCCCATTTTTTTGTTCAAAACCTTAAACAATGTAAGGTTACAATCATTAATTAGTTGATAGAAATCATGATAACATGTTTAAAAACATTGCCCAATAATTTAGTGTTGATACACTCTTTTTATCTTGCAAAAATAAGTGGAAGTCAAATAGGTTTTGAGAAAATGAAAAAATCCAGTGTTTAAAGCAGTTCACTTCCCCAACTGACCCTTCACCGTGATCGTGGAGCCTCTATCCCAAACACAACATGACTGAGCCATTACCCTTCATGAATGTGGTCCAGTATCCATGAACACGAAGGCCAAGATCATTTTACATTGCGATAGCAGAACCCTATAGTCGCAATCTCGGAGGAGAAATAACTTAACTCTTCATGAATGCTACAGAAGGGTCGCGAATGCAAAAAGGGGACAGCTTCGACACTAAAAATAGCAGAACATCAAAGGAAAAAGGTAATCATGACTCAAAAAGCCCCTCGAGATTACTTCGGTATCTCATATAAACAAACCATATATGCAACCATATTAATTTTGATATTTTTGACTCTAAAGAATCATTCAACTATGCTTACGAGGGTTCCGTGACCCGATACTCATTTAAGAAGCCCAAACAAAATATGAAAGACCTCATTCTTATCCAAAATCCACCTCCCAATTCTAGCGAAACCATTAAATTTTCAATCTGAGCACTCTAAGTACGAATATGACTTCCTTAATCTTAAGTTTATCTCTCCAGACCACTCAAAATCACCACAGATGGGCTAAAACTAAAAATGAAGGTGTCACTAGACCAAACTCAACATTCTGGAGCTAATGGAACTAACAGATTTCTTATATGAGGTTTTAAACTTTATATGACCTCTACAGTTCCTTATTTGACACTTTAAAGCTTTGAAACTCAAACCTTTCAAAATCTTACTCAAAACTCGTTCCATTCCTGAACCAACCATGGAGTCACACTTAGTTAAGCATAATGACACTATAAGAAGGGTAAAACGGTAAGAATCTGCAAAAGTCATAAAAATGACCTGATGGGTCATTATAATACAGGTGAAGAGAAAAGGACTAAGATGACTCTAGCACAGTAGCTCGACAAAAGTGCAGAAAAATAGGGATAAGTACATAAATGACAACCCATAGTAACATCCTTGGATGGTCATAATATAAAGAGATGATTAAAACTTCTAACATCCAACACCCTCTAATACTATAACCAACACTCAATCCATAATATTGTGTCGGCGAGACACTCCTATCTAAAATAATATTGTTTAGGTGAGACACTTTGATCCATAATAACATTGTTCCAACGAGACCCTCCAGTCCATGATAATAAAAATATGTACAAGTTATCATAAAATTCAAGAGGAAACAAACAAGCATATAATCACTTGTATCATATTAGCCTCCATCAGTAATCATCATATAGTTTTTTGTTTTTTCTTTTTGTCTAATAAGATAACACAAGGCTACCATAATAAAATTTCAAGCCAATACAATAAAACATCATCACATGGTAGTACTCAATCACAATCAAGTCCTAATCTAGTAACATTTACTAGATTTCAAGTATGATCAAGTAAATATCTTAATTATCAAGATAAGACTCTAGTTCTTCATGAGTGGTATCTCACTGATGTCTCGTCACCTACCCCCAGAAGGAGGCCACTTTACAAAAAATAGAAATAGAAAATTTTAGATGTCTTCTTCTTTACTAAGGGAGTAGGTATGGCGCACTTACTTTTGAATGGGTTACCTTAGGCATTACTAACTAATCCACTATGTCTGCTATCGAATAGCCTAGTCAAGATACAAAGTCTCTCTTATTGGTTGGCTTAGCTGTCATATAGGTACTGATGACTAGATTCCTTGGAGCTTTAACAAGATCCCCAAAAACATGGGCAGCCATGAAAGACTATCTTTCCCTCCATTAATTGCAATCTCAAGTTCAATCATAGCCTCAGAAAGAGCAAGAGCAGTATCATAGATAGCAGCTCCTGTACCATCTAGTTTTGCAGCATACATCCAATTTCCACTTGCTTTAACATCAGAAAGGGAGGTAATTTTCATCCAAATAAGATTTGTGAGTGCTTCTTCAACATCCAGCCATGCCATTGCTTTTGGATTCAAAAAACCTTTTAATTAGCTGCTCCCCAGTTGAGCACACCCCTAGTATCAACTAGTACAAGGAGGAGGCACGATAGCGAAGATCAATCTACAAAAATCTAAATTAATCATATCAGAAGCATTTCAAGCTTAACTCAAGAGGCAAACCACAAACTTAAGCTGTTTAATAATATTTCTAGTATATTTCTCATTTTATACCAGATATGGTTAACACTAGATCCTGGGTGATCTTGTCATTTAACCCACATGGGAATCCCCAATAAACCCATTACTACCCATACATGTAATCTAAAAATCAATCACTAACACTTTATAAAAGGACCAAGGAATAAATGAAGAACAAACTTCTCTCATGAGCTTTTATTTTTTATAATGCCTCCAAGTGTGCACGGTCTAGTCACAAGCACAATACCCATAATAAAATACAATAATCAATATCCATTATTGATAGTTTAAAATATTTATTCAAAATTCCACCTCGGACCCACAAGGTCAAAATTGGGATATTATAGTAAAAATGTGTCACCTATCACTAAGGGATCTAAATATCAAGTTTGAGTAAAAACGGTAATCCATTTTGTAATCCAAAATTAAGGTTTTTAAATTTTCGAGTTTAAAATTTAAATCACCATTTTTTTCATTTAAAACCTTCAATTTCTAAGTAAAAATCATGTTAAAGTTCATAGAAATTGATAACAAAGGGTTTGGAGTTGTTACCCTGTTGATATACTCGAATTCCTCTTGTAAACTTGACTAAGTTGGGTATTGAGATTATGTATTTCATGAAAAAGAAAGAAGAGTTTGTGAAATTCTTGTTTGAAGCATGCCCAGTGAAAAGGTCCTTCTCTGCATTCGCAGAGGAACTACCGTGATTGCATCCCAAAAGCTTGCCTTTTCCATCCCTTTTACACATTGCGAATGCAGCCACCAAGTAGCGAACGTGATGCCTAAATAAATCCTCTACGTTGCAATCGCGGGAAACTTATCACGAAAGGGATGTACAATAAACCTAACCCTCCACAAATGCATTGTACCCTGGTGACAGTAAATGACAACAACAATAACACAAGGTATGAAATGATCCGAATGGACTATCTGGATTCGTTGGAAACCCTGTGTAATAAACCATATATTCAACCATATTAAATTTGATGTTCTAGACTCAATAGAACCATAAAAACATAAATTTGAGGTCTCATTGACCTAATATTGGGTAAGGGCCCATTTTTAATTAAAAACACCAAAAAAACAAAAATACCCTTAAGACTTACAGAAAATAAACATGACCTCATTTTAGACCAAAAACTACCTTCCAAATCCAACAGAAGCAGCAAATTTTGAATCTAAGCACTCTAACCTCAAATATTGACTCAAGTTAGCCATTCTTCTTAAACCTCCAACTTATCCCAATAAACAACTTAAATCACAATTAATGGGGTAAAAATAGAAAATGAAGGTCCTCATTAACCAAATTCCATATTCCGGAGTTGATGGAAGTGGCAAATTTTTGATACGAGGACCCAAACTTTATATGTTGACTAAAGTCAACTATTTCACACTTTAAGCTTAAAAACTAAGAATTCTCCAAAACTTTCCTAAAATCCCTTTCCTTTGCCGAACCAACCACGACCATGAAACCAAACTTGGTTTGATAAAATACAACTAAGGGAAAGGGGGAACTAGTAAAATATGATAAAATTGGAAAAATGACCTTGAGGGTCATTCATTATCCACCACTAAAAACCATGTTCATCCTTCAACATAAGAAATAAGAAAAACATGAAAAGTCTATGCATATCAAACTTGATCTCTGAAATAGACTCTTCGATAGGTTGGTGCCTTCACTACACCTTCGCTAAAGGTATCTCTTTGGCCCTTAGCTTCTGCACCTGCCTATCCAAAATAGAAATTGGATCTTACTCAAATGAAAATTTTGGGTCTAATATTACCGCATCCTTTAGATCACATGAGAATTATTAGGCATATACTTTCGAAGCATAGAAATATGAAAAACTATATGAAACGCAGACAAACTAGGTGGAAAGAATGGATTGTAAGTCACCCTTCCCTTCCACTCAAGAATCTCAATAGGGATGATGAATCTAAGACTAATATTCCCTTTCTTTACAAATCGTATAACACCTTTCGTGGGTGACACTTTAAACCATACTCAATCACCCTCCATGACTCCAAATCCCACACTGTCCTATCAGCATAACTTTTCTACCTACTCCGAGTCATAAATAGCCTATTATGGATCAATCTAACTTTATCCTTTGGGTTCACAAAAAATCTGTGTTGTACAGTCTATCCTTAGAAGTCTCAAACCACCCAATAGGAGACATATACCTCCTTCTATGCAATACCTCAAAAGGAACCATCTGAGTACTCGAATGATTAGTGTTGTTATAAGAAAATTCTTCAAGTGATGGACATTGGTCCCAACAACCTCCAAAATCAATGATGCATGATCTCAACATATCTTTTAAAACTTGAATAATACCCTCAGCCTAGTCATCATTTTTAAGATAAAAAGTTATGCTCATATCTGTCTAAGTACCCATGTCACGCTACATAGTATGCTAAAAGTGAAAGGTGATTTGAGTAACTTTATTAGATATAATAGATATAGGGACCCTATGAAAACAAACGATCTGACAATTATAAATCTAAGCACACTCTTGAGCACTGTACTTCACCTTCACAGCAATGAAATGAGCAGGCATAGTTAATCGATCTACAATCACCCATATGGAGTTAAAACTACTCTAACTATTAGGTGATCCAATAATGTAATCCATATCAATGCGTCCCTACTTCCACTCGGGATTGGGCATCCTCTGTGATATACCTCCCGATCTCTGGTTCTCAAAATTCACATGCTAATAGATCAATCACCTAGTAACAAAATCTGCAATGTCCTTCCTCACATTGCACTACTAGTAATGCTGACTCAGAACATGATACATATTCGCTACCCCTAGATGAATAGAATTCCTCATGCCATGGGCCTTCTATAATATTAATCTAAAACTTAGGGACACAAACTCGGACCCTAATCCTCAAAACACCATTAGAATCCAAAGTTTCTACCTTGTTCTCACCTTGCAACACCTTATCATGAACGAACCTCAATCTAGCATCATCAAACTGTGTCGTACAAATCTGCTCCATCAGCAAAGAACGGCCCTGCAAACATACAGGAACTCTACCATCCTCTGAAATCAGAAACCTAACCAAACCGTTGTCTAAACTCTAAACATCTCTATTCAAAGGCCACTCCTCGACCCAAATAGAAGAAAAACTTCCCATACGCGTGGACTTCTGGCTAAGGGCATTTGCAACCACATTGGCCTTTCCTAGATTATACAAGATAGTGATGTCATAGTCCTTTAGAAACTCGACCCATTGATGCTTCCTCAAATTAAGATCCTTTTGGCAGAAGATGTACTGAAGACTTGTATGGTCAGTCAATACCTTATAATCCAATCCATAAAGATAATGTCTCCACAACTTTAACACAAACACTAAATTGGCCTTACCAGATGATAAATATTATCCATGTCATAGTCCTGTATCAACTCTAATCAACGATGCTTCTTAAATTAAGATTGTTCTAGTTGAAGATGTACTGAAGGACCTTGTGATCGGTGAACATCTCATAATGTACCCACTAAAGATAATCTCCACAACTTCCAAAAAAATACCACCGCTTGTAAATCTAAATCATGAGTAGGGTAGTTATTCTCAAGAACCTTGAAGTGCCTAGAAGCATAGGCCACAACCTTAGTATTTTGCATCCACACTCACCCAACTGACTCTAGAAGCATCACAATATATGGTGAAGCCTTTACCTTCCAAAGGAAAAGTCAAACTAGGAGCATAAGTCAATAAAGATTTAATCTTTTGAAAGCTCTCCTCACACTCATTTAGCTAATGAAAGCCAAATTCTTCTGATTCAATCAATTCCATGAGCTGGAATTAAAGATAAACCCTGAAAAAAAACTCATGTACTACCTATCTAGACTCATAAAGATATGAATATCAGTTGGTAAAGTAGGCTTACCCAATCTTGAACAGCTACAATATTGTTGGATCGACTATAATACCATCCTTGGCCTCTATATGTCCTAATAATGCAACAATACTCAACCAAAACTCACACTTAGAGAACTTCGCATATCGTTTCTCATTATGCAACCTCTAAATCACATCCCTTAAATATTGAATATGATTTGTCTCAGTCTTGGAATACACAAAGACATCATCAATGAATAGGATAATGAAAGAATTAAGATATGAATGGAACACACTATTCATAAACTCCATGAATGCAACTTGGGCATTAGTAAGCCTAAAGACATCACAAAGAAATTATAGTGACCATATCTGGTCCAAAAGGTTGTCTTAGAAATATTCCATGGCCTAATCCTCAACTGGTGGTATCCATACCTCGAATTAATCTTTTGAAATAATGCAACACCCTAAAGTTAATAAAAAAAACTCATTAATACGAGGAAATGGGTACTTGTTATTTATAGTCATCTTATTCAACTGTCGATAGCCAATACATATACACATAGATCTGTCCTTCTTCTTTATAAATAATATAATTGCACCTAAAGGTGACATACTAAGATGAATAAAACCCTTATTAAGCAAGTCTTTCAATTGATACTTTAAGTCAGTGAGAGCCATACGGTAAGAAAGGATAGGAATAGTCTTAGTGCCTGTCTCAAAATCAATGCCATAATCAATATCTCTATTAGGAAGAACAGTAAGAAGGTTAATAAAAAATACATAAATGAACTCCCTAACCACAGGAATAGACTCCAAGGAAGAAGAATCAATACTAACATCCTACAAGAAATCTAAGATACAGTTATCCCTTCTCAACCTACCTTTAATCCTGAATGAAAGATATGACCCTTCAAAGATACAACCCACGTGTACCCTTCCACTCCACTCTTGGAACACCAGGTAGACATAAAGTAATAATCTTATCATTAAAGTCCAAGACAACATGATAATGAGAGTGACAATTCATACCCAGAATAACTTTGAAATCAATCATATCTAGAAAAATCAATTCTACCAATGACTCATACCCCAATAAGTCAAAAAAATTGGGATTTTCACACTCGATCCACCATTAAGAAATCACCTATGGAGTATACAAATGAAAGGATATAGCAAAAGAATTATACGACATGTTAAAACGTGCAGTAAAATATCTAAACCATAAGAATAGGTATATCTTGGACAAACAAGTATAGATGCATGTCCATGGTAAACCAGAATAATATCTATGATCACTACATTCGATGAATCTGCCTTAGGCCTCCCCGAAAAAGTATAACACTGAGTGTGTCCACCTATAGGCTAAAATATAACATGGCTTAAACCTCCAACAGTCTTATGTACACCTCTACAAAGTCTTGCACCTCTACCCATATTCATACCTCTCTAACCCTAATTAGAGACGCATATGACCTAGATGGAACATAAGAATCTTGAGAAGACATTATTTCCCCCAGCGATATATGATGGGTATCTAGGAACTGAAGTTATTGCGATGAACTTTGAGAACTCCAATGGCCACACTGGAATAAAAACTCCTGATGAAAACCATATGAACCCTGCCCTGGGTTGAATGATTCTTGACCATATGGCTAATACAAGTAATCTAAAAGTTCATATAAAATGGACCACAATGATGGAAATAGCTTCCATGATAAAGACAAACTTCTACCTTTAGATAAGGCACCCAAAGGTTTCTTGGATAAATAGGGTTGATTACCCCTACTATCCCTCAAGTGATATCTACTCAATTGCTCAAAACCCCTAGTAGCTCTTAATAACACTCTTAAGGGAGGATTGTAACGACCCTCATTGTTATTTATAAGAATTATGTGATGTTTTGCATTCTTGAGCCTTCCAATAACTTTCCCAAGTCACTTATGACTTTCTGGGGCTGGTAGTCTAGTTCCCTAATGGCTCAATTGAGATTTATCTCACTTAGCCTATTTTAGAGCCTAAAACTAAATACTCATTGACTTTAATCAACTTTTCTTCAATACGAGCTTGGAATTGGATTCTAATGGTTTTATTAGCTTTGGAATACCAAAATAAAGTATAAATGAACCTTAAGTTCGTGTTCTGGGTTTTTCTTTTTTAGTTTATGCCAAATTGTTGGGTTTTGGTAGATTTAAGGCTTAAATTAGGCTTGAGGTGGCCTTTTAATGTTAGGGGTGTCATAATGGAATTCAAATGATTTCATCAGCTTTGGAGTGGTGAATTTAGGCTATTTTAACCCTTGGTATGCTTCCCAAGGTCTTTGTGCTCTTTTTGGATTAGTTTGTTGAAAGTTGGAAATTTCTCCTAAATGGCTAAATCTTGGTTTGGGGGTCATTTTTTCTAAAAAAAATCTCCAATATTCATTTCATTAATTCTATTGAGTTTGGAGTGTGTTTTTCATACAAGATGCATAATTAGTTTGATCAAATTGGAGTCTATTTTATTTCTGAACCCCTTTCAAAAATTTAGAAATAGTTGTGTTGTTATTGAAGGCACAGACCGCCCCCATGAGGGGTAGGGTCACATCTGTGAGGTTTCCATAGAGACCTTGTTGTATCCCCAGCAACCTCTACCCCAACAGTCACTTACCGCCTCATAAACCTTTGCCCCAATGGACACACTTCACCCTTGCAACAATCTCCCAAACGGGATTAGATTCACCCCAGCAAGAGAAGTTCTACGGACAGAAGGTCTCCCATAAGACCCCGCCCCAATAACCCTGACTTCCTCCCCTGTGTAAATTGCAAAGATTATAAATAACTGCACACCCTTCAATTCTTTCCATTCATAAAATTATTTTTTGTCTTGTCTCATAATTTTTGTGGAAAAACTCTACGGAAAACACATCAAGTGTTGTAGGAAAAGTCCATAAAGGTTTCCCTCATATTTCCCCACTCTCGGTAAGTCTCTTCCTTACTAATTTCATAAAATTAAGTTTCCTCTATTGATGACCAAACTAAGAAAAACATAGGATCTCTAATTTTATTCAAGTTTCATGAATTAATCCTCGATCATTTAGTTATTCTAATTTATAGTAATTGTTCCTTTGTTGAATTACTCATTTAATTCTATAAAGCATGTATCTTTTCGCCTTGTTAATCAAATATTTCACAGACTAATTTGAATCCCTTCCCTTGCTCGAATTGTGCTTATTTTTTTAGCATAAGTTCCTAGTATTGCTAGGGACCCCGTGGCGAAGTTTGTTTGCAATTCCAGCAAACAGGGATTGCATGCCCATTTTAGGCCCAACTTTAGGCCAGTTCAGAATTAGCATAATTTGTTCCGTTAGAATTGTATTCATATATGCAATACTATTTCACAAGTTTCATAGAATTGGAGTGCATTTGTTATCAATCAAAGTAACATTTGCGAGTTTGCAGCGCTTTATCATCGGATGACATGTAGCCTTTATGGGGCTATCTCTAGGTTTATAGATTTAAATAAGTGTACCAAATAGAATTAGTGGTGTAATGACCCTCATGGTCATTTATGATAAATACG
>JBDJHY010936879.1:0-14659 GCA_039654485.1 Withania somnifera
CGTTGCTTCTAACTCTAGCCACTCGACCTCCTCCTTTGGCTCCTCGAGAGGGTGGTGGCACTGCTGACAATGGCTGAATAGGTAGCACTACGGCCTGAGAGGATCTATGCTGGGGACAAGATCGTACATAGTGACCATAGCCCCCACACTTATAGAAAATATCACCCAAATGGAACTGGCTACGGGACCCCTCGATAGATCCTTATAAACCTAGAACTGGGCCCCTTATGGGTTGGCTGCTCACCCTGCTACTGGAGGCTTGGTGCTTTCATCCTGGTTAAAATCTCCAGTCAAACCCATGATCCTCTAACTTGGACCCTGACAACCAACCCTGATGGCACTACCTCTTCTCGCAACCCCGTTGGGCTTAGCGAGTCAATATCTCCATATGGTAAGTATGGTCAGAAACATCCAGAAATGACTTTTATAACACTAGAAGTAACTCAACATAGCCCTGCAAATCAGGACTCAGTCCGTGAGATAAATGGCGAATCTGCTCCTCCTAAGAAGATATTAATTCTCCGACATACCTGGATAGTTTAATAAACCGGGCCTCATACCTTGAGAATATCATCATCCCTATCTCAATCCTTCAAACCATGCTTGTAACACCTTACAAACACTCTGAGGCATATACTGAGCTAGAAATTCCTCTCTAAACTGCCACAAAGTAGGTGGACTGACCCTAGTAGTCTATGATCCCAAAATGTCTGCAACATCTGACCTACGACACCCTCAAGCAGATAGGATGTGAATTCTACCCGTGAGAATCTAGGAGCTCTAGTATCTGATGATGCTCCTCACTAATAGTAATAAACTCATGGGTATCCTGCCCCTGTGCTCCAGAGAACCTGGTGGGGGAACTCAAAGGAAATGGTCCAACATCTTCCGTACCTCAAATGCGGGTATTGTAAGAGCTAATGTTGGTGCAAGGGAAGTAGTAGTAGTCTGAAGTGGTGCAATCGGTAGCACTGCTAGTGGTGGTGCTAGAGCTACAGAACATGAGAAAGCCAGTACATCCTGTGCCACTCCGTGGCAGATAAATTTTGTCTATTTGCCATTGTACCATTTAAATTTGGAGCATCTACCACAATAAGTCTCTGAACGTGGAAGGTGGTTGCTGAATAGGCTGTGATAGTGGCACAGAGAGTTCCTATAACTGTAAAGTAGCTGAGGTAGTAGCAACCAATGGAGCATCCTTTCTTACCCCTTCTTGGCTCATTGAGGGAGGGTCCCAATCTACCAAAGATCCTCTGGCATGGACCATCTAAAAAGGAATGAGGCCAAGGTAAGTTTAAAAAGAGTACGAATAACATTGCACGATACGATGCGGATGTCTACGCCCTGATCCGCAAGACTCTACTGGGTACTTGCTCCAATGCCAATGAGACTTGTGAACCTAGGCTCTAATACCACTCTGTCATGACCCAAAATCTCAGGTCATGATAGGCCTAACCCTGTAGCCTGTATCTAACGTGCAATGGGCTATAAACTCTCAGAACAACCAATGCTGCAAAAAATCATAAACAATACACAATTACGGAAACTAGAAAGAAACCATACAAATCCAACTCCTAAAACCTAGTGTTAGTGGCCTATGGAGCTACAATACAGAATAAACTAAAGATACAAAATACAAATCTCCTATAAAAGAGAATGCAATACAGGGCCTGTTATGAAGCAAATAAAACAAGACAAAGTCAAGGAAACCATGGTCGGATTGGACCACAAAGCTCACCGTAATATTTATAGATCAGCTAGATCTACCTCGCACGATCAAAGTATTGCTAATAACCCCTGTCGGTATCTACACTATGGAAAAAGGAACAAAAGTACAGGACGAGTACCAAAAAGGGTACCAAATAGACATCATCGGCCAACAGGGTTAGAATATAATGTGAGTAATAAAGTGAGGAAGTAAAACATGTCGAAAATAGTAAAGAAATTGTAAAGAATAAGTTAAACTAACAATAAGAAGAGGAGTAAGATATCGAATGTTCCAGTATATAGATCTACAAGAATTAAACATGGTAGGTACAGTCTACTAAGACCAATGTTCGAAACCCAAAATGAAGTAAGCATACAAACCAATGCTCCAGCTTAGTCAACTCCACTAATCATCATGACCCGATTTCACGGATCACTATAGAACTTACTATACCACCAGTAGGGGATCCAACCCTGTAGTCCGGAGCCAAAGCGGAGGACTATTATCAAATGCGTAAAGCACAAGTAAGATAACAATAGTAAGATGAATAAACAAAATGTGGAAGTTTAAGAATCAATTAAATACCCAAAACCCAGCATCAGTATCAAATGAACCACTAAGTATAGAAATAATAAATCTGAAATAGGTCTAATACTACTGAATCTCCAAACTACAT
The DNA here is from genome assembly GCA_039654485.1 of Withania somnifera. Taxonomy (NCBI): domain Eukaryota; kingdom Viridiplantae; phylum Streptophyta; class Magnoliopsida; order Solanales; family Solanaceae; genus Withania; species Withania somnifera. Next base: position 2,385 of record JBDJHY010936879.1, read on the forward strand.
AGAGACCAAATAGTGATGTAGTATCTAAAGAGAAGAATGTGAAAGCTAGACACTAAGCTCACCCTGAAACTCAGAAGTAAGATGTAGCTGCACCAACCGTTGGAGGTAATCACTATCGAGAACCTGTACTAGGATTTGCACATGTGCAAGTGTTGTATGAGTACAAGCTACCGAAGCAACCCATACCCAGTAAGCTTTGAGGGCCCAATAGGAACATAACAATAATAAAAGTAGTAAATAATAAAATACAGGAAAGGGGTTATGGAATAAATAGCACAAGAAAGGAAAGCTAGCTACTCAAATAATAGTAAAATACAAGTAGACAAGTATCGCTAGCTAGTCACATAAAAGGATTTCAGGAAAAGAAGGAAAACATACCCGAATTCCTTGCAATAATATATATGAAAAATAATTCAATAAATCAAGAATCAAGAGAAGATAGGAGTAGAACGTGGACGGTATATTGGTAACCTCAAGTAAAATAAGAAGAAATGAACAACCATATGAGTCACCAACACCCCACATAACATGAAGCATCAACAAACAAATAATAATAATTAACAGTAATAATTGTAATAAGGTAATGCAAATAACCAAAGACAAATCCCCTAGAAAGAAGTGCAGCATACACCAAAAGAAACACATTCACCGTAGGACATACATCTTAGCTAGGGTACACTGAAGAAAATAAGTGCACAAAGTAAACACAATACATAAAGTAACTAGCGCTGTGTATACATCTCTTCCGGTACCCGTAGGTCTAGCAGACAGAACCCATGGAAGGTAAACCTAGAGTTCTCAGCATATATTTATGTCCCTGTACTCCATATACCCCCTCCTCCATATTGTGTGGAAGCCTGGTGGCTGGACCATGGGGTTATGTCACCACGTACAATTCTAACATTATCATAACTCATATCCAAAATCCATAAAAACCTCAAGGGTCTCAAGCCTGGCATCTCGTGCCTTATATCAGTAGCATCGTCAATCCCTACTCGATAAGTCAAGGCATACAACACCTGTAAATCACAGTATTACAAATATCCTCAATAGATCAGGTCTCATGTATCTAAAACTAGTAATATGATAGATATCAAATTTTGTACTTATTGCCATACGACAACATAACCAATTCCAGTGGCTGTACTCACTGCCGATTCTGGGTCAGACTTAAGTGCCAACATTGATTATTCAAATGATATTGCCCGCTCACCAAAACTGAAAGTAAAATTTACGGTGAAGATCAAAGTGTATTACGGTGTATAATCGATACTATAGATTCAATCACGCCTAACGGGGTCAAAGATTCAATCTTTATAGATTTAATGGAGGAATTACTGTGTATAATTGATACTAGAAGCAATGTATTTTCAATTAACGATGGATTACTCAAAAATATCTAGATTATGAAAGGTTTTTACCAATTTCAACACTTGAAACCATTAATGGTGGAAACTAAGAATTTTAAGAAGTAGAAGGAAAGAAAACTTACACAAAAATGTGCAAAAATCAAGGGGCAATGACGTAAGGACTTTCCTTGATCTTGGAATGTTTTTAGGAGAAGTATTTCACCCTGGAATTGAAGAAATTGTGAGGTTTTGTTGAAATAAGTACTCAGTGTTAGGCTCTAAAATTGGCAATTTGAGATATTTCTTAACCAATTCTCCAGGGATCCGAACTACTTGTCCCAGCAAGTCATAAATGACTTAGGGAAACTATAAGAATTCTCTACAATGCAAAATGTCTTGTATTTAACATAAATCACCATGAGGGTCATTACAAAATCCATTACAAAAAGAATAAATAAGAAGAGAATGTAACTGATGCCTCAAACAGTTGTGGCTACTTCTTTCGCATATCACTATTGACCTCCCAAGTAGCTTCCTCGCTAGACGGTGCCTCCACTGCACCTTAACCACTGGAATCTCCCTAGAACTCAACTTTCTCACATCCTTAGCAAAAATTTTCACAGGCTCATCAACAAAGGATAAATTCTCATCCAACAACATGGAATCCTCTCTAATGAGATGGGACACATTAGGTATATACCGCCGCAACATAGAAATATGGAATACTGGATGAACAGCTGAAAGCATAGGAGGTAAGGCTAGCCTATAGGTAACATCACCAACTCTCTCCAAAATCTCATAAGGTCAATATACCTGGGGCTAAGCTTTCCATGCCTACCAAATATCATCACACCGTGCATCAGAGATATCCGCAGAAACACCTTATCACCAACTCCAAACTCTAAGGCACGAAGCTTATGATTGGCGTAGCTTTTCTGCCTACCCAGACCTATCCTGAATCATCCAGACCTGATCAAGTGAATTGCGCAACAAGTCTGTAGACTTCACTCTTTCTTCAAAACTATCAAACCATCCAATAGGTGATCTATTCCACCTACCATACAATGCCTCAAATGGTGTCATCTCAATGCTAGAGTGATAGCTATTATTATACAAAAACTCTGCCAATGCTAGATGCTTATCCCAAGCACCACCAAGTCTATCACACAAGCCCTCATTATATCCTTCAATACCTAAATAGTCTACTTGGATTGACCATCGATCTGCAGATGAAATGTCATACTCAGATATACTTTGGTACCCAACTCTTACTGAACAACCCTCCAAAACTACAAAGTGAATTGGTTGCCTCTGTCAGAAATGATAGATGCAGGGACACCATGCAATCTAACCACCTCACGAATGTAGATTTGCGCCAGACACTCAACATTATAAGAGCAATGAGTAGGAATGAAGTGCACTGACTTGGTCAGCCTATAAAAAATAACCCAAATCGTATTGAAACCTCTGCTAGCCCACAGTAAACCAGAAACAAAATCCATAGTCACACGCTCCCACTTCCAAGATGGAATGGAAAGTCTTTACATCAAACCACCTGGTCGCCGTTGCTCATACTTAACCTGCTGATAGTTTAAACACTTAGATACATACCCAAAAATATCCCTCTTCATTCCACTCCATCAATAAACTATCGTAGATCTTGATACATCTTGGTTGTACCAGGATGAATAGAATACCTTAAACTGTGATTCTCATGCAGGATCAACATCACCAAGTCATCAACCCTAGGTACACATATGCAGTCATCATACCGAAGAGTCCTTACTGAATCACTATAAGCCCTGCTGGCCTCCTCGGCTAATGCCTGATCACTAAGAGTAACTAAGCTCTTATCTCGAGTTATCATTGCCGAGTCTAATCTAATAATGAAGAAATGGCATCCACATAAGTTAAACACTCATGGGGTCAGAAAGATCAATATTAACAGACTGATTAGCCAACGATTAAACTTCAACTTCCAGTGGCCTCTCCGAAACTGACAAGGCTACTAGGATACCCATACTGACAACTTTCTGACTCAAGGCATCTGCCACTACATTTGCCTTGCCCAGATGATATAGGATTGAAATATCATAGTCTTCAGTAGTTTGATCCACCTCTACTGTCTGGATTTTAACTCCCTCTGACTCATAATGTACTGAAGACTATAATGGTCAGCAAATATCTCATACTGGACCCCATACAGATAATGCATCCAAATCTTAAGCGCAAAACCTATTGTCGCTAACTCTAAGTCATGAGTAGGGTAGTTACACTCATGGACCTTTAGCTACCTTGAAGCACAAGCAATAACCCGACCCTTCTGCATTAGAAGCATCACAATACATGAAAAATCCCTAACCCTCCACTGGCAAAGTCAAAACTAGCACTGAAGTTAATAAGTCCTTGAGCTTTGAAAAGCTCAACTCATAATCATAAAACCACTGGAACACAACATCCTTCCTAGTCAATTTGGTCAAAGGTGCTGAAATCAAAGAGAACCCCTCAATAAAACACCAATAGTATATCTAGCTAAACCCATAAAACTGCAAATCTAATAAATAGAAGTCTGTCTCAGCTAATCATGTATCGCCTAAATCTTTGTTGGGTCAGCTTTAATCCCATCCTTGGACACTACATGCCCTAAGAATGCAACAAACTCTAACCAAAACTCACACTTTGAAAACTTGGCATATAGCTTATACTCTCTTAGTGTTAGGAGAATCAATCTCAAGTGTTGGTCATGATCGGACTTACTCTGTGAATACACCATGATGTCATCAAAAGAACAATCATGAACGAGTCCAAGTAGGGCTTAAACACCCTATACATCAAGTACAATAAAGCTGCAGGAGCATTGGTCAATGCAAAAGACAACTAGAAACTTATAATGACCATAACGGGTCCTAAAAGCGGTCATAGAAATGTCTTTCGTTCGGATCCATAATTAATGGTAACTAGACATCAAATCACTTTTAGAGAACACTACTACTCCCTGAAGTTGATCAAACAAATCATCAATTCTCGGTATAGGATATCTATTTTTCAAAGTAACTTTATTCAACTATCGATAATTAATACACTTCCTTATTGTACTATCCTTTTTCTTCACAAATTGAACTGGTGCACCCCAAGGTGACACACTGAATGGATAAAACCTTTATCTAGAAAATTCTGAAGCTGAACCTTCATCTCCCTTAACTAAGTAGGAGTCATACGACAAGGAGCAATAGATATAAGCTTAGTGCCTGACTCTATGTCAATAGCAAAACTAATATCCCGCTCTAGTGGTAGGCCTGGCATCGGTCCAAAATACATCAAGAAACTCAAAAACAATAGGGACAGACTCAGAAGTAGGAGTGTTAACCTGAAAATCATGAACATATGCTAAGTATGCCAAACACCCCTCCCTACTAACCTCCTAGCCTGAGGGCAAGAAATAAAGCCTATCCGTGTGTGACTACTAGAACCATGCAACACAACTGGAGATAAACCTAGTACTAGTAAGTTTAAAGCCTTGGCAAAATAATCCAAAACCGCATGATGATAAGACAACCAATCCATACCCAAAATAATATCAAAGTCTACTATATCTAGCAGCATTAAGTCAGACCATATATCTAATCCACCAATAGAAATCAAACATGATTTGATCACCCAATCCACTACTAAAGAATCCCCTATCGGGCTAGCAATATGTATAGATATAAACATCACATCAATAGGCAACCACAAACTGGGTGCAAAAAAATATGACATATATGAAAAAGTAGACCCAAGATCAAAAAATACTGAAGCAGGTATAGAACACACAGAAATTAAACATGTAATCACTACATCCTAGGCCACAACCTTAGGTTGATCAGGAACAACATATAAATAGCGATCACCACCATGACGATCACTACTGCACTATCAGCCCTACCACATTGGCTATTACCTCTATAACCACCATGTACCCCACCTATAACCGACAGAGGCACTATTCTCAAGGGTTGTGCAGACTGAGGAGTAGGCTGACTGGTTCCCTTCTGCGGACATGCTCTAGCATAATGGCCAAAGAGGCCACACTCATAACATGGCTTAGATGGACAACTCTATCGGGATCTTCTATCAGAACCCATCCATCCACTCTAATGTGAAAATCCAGATCCTCATCAAAACTGTGTAGGAGATAGAGATAAAACCTGTAATGATGCCTGAACTAGCCTACTAGACTAGCCTCGTGACTGATGGAACTGACTGTGGCCTCTAGAATGAGATCCACTATAACTTTCCTAAAACCTTGGCCTCTTTTTGTTGCGCTGTTGCAACTCACGATAGAGGGATTCCATCAGGTTTTCATGATCCACCACAGCCAAGAATGGACGACCATAAAAAACAAATAATGCTACCACCTTGCGGAGCCTATCCTTTATAAGAAAACCTGCAGACTCTCTACGCCTTTGTAGGCATGAACTCAACCCCATAAATTGATAGCTGGTGGAATTTAGCCTCAGACATAGAACCCTATTCAAGCCTCCTGAATGTTTCCCTCAGGCACTCCCTCTAAGCCCTGGATACAAATTTCTTCATGAACACTTTATAGAATTCAGCCCAAGTCGGTTGTGATGAACCTACGGGTCTACAAAAAATAAATGCTCGCTATCATTGCTTTATTACACCATGTATCTGGTAGTTGGTAAAGGCTAAACCATGGGTCTTCAGCACGCCCATGTTGGTCAATCTTTACTCGCACTCTATTACAAACTCAGGAGCATCCTCCCCTAGTGCACCAGTAAATTTGGGTGGGATCCAATCTCAAGAAGCTGGTCAGGAGCTTCTGCTCCACGTCTATCATCGCTGGCTGTTGCTCAACAACAGGAGCAATAGTTTGCACTGGTATAACCTGAACTAGTGTAGAATTCACTTCTGGGACAACTGGCAGCAATGTTTATACTGTAGGCTGAGGTATGGGGACTGCTAGCTGTGATCGATCTATATAAAAGCAGCCAAAGGCACTGAATAGCTGCAATAAAATGCTACAAATATCGGGTTACGGCATGCGGTAGCTTCTAGGATAGGTATTACTACGGCAATGCAGTTGGTGCTACAACAAGTGTTACAGGCACTAGTGGAACTTCAGAAGCAGTAGCTAGACCAGGCACTTTTGTTGGTGCATTAGTTGTCTTCTTGGCTGTGGATGAATGTGTACAAGGCCTCTGTGAAAGTGTGATAACAATGAATAAGACTTTCAAGAAACTATCGAGGATATACGCACGATACAAGATTCAAAAGAAAGAGTCAATTTTCCTAAATGTCACTATAGCCTCCCGAATATAAGCAACGGACATCTTCGCGCCGATCCACAGGACTCTACTAGACATTGGTTCTAGACACTGACACCGAAGAACCTAGTCTCTGATACCAAATTGTCACACCCCGATTTTACAGATCATGATGGCACCTATAATATCACCAGTAGGAGAACTAACACTGTAGTCCAAAACCGAAGCATATCACTACTATATCACATGCGAAAAGTACAAGTAATATAACAATAGTAAGATGAATAAATAAAATATGAAAGTTTAAGAATAAATTAAATACCCAAAACCCGGTATTAGTGTCAAACGAACAACTAAGTAGATAAATAATAAATTTGAAATAGTTCTAATACAACTGTATCTAAAAAATACATAGAGTCCAAAAAGTAATGTCAAATCTAAGGAGAAGCCAGTGAAAGTTGGATGCCAAGCTCACCCTGAAACTCAAAAGTAAGATGTAGCTGCACAAACCGCTGGCGGTAATCACGATTGAGAACCTGTCTCAGATCTGCACATGTGCAAGTGTAGTATGAGTACAAGTTGTCGAAGAAACCCATACCCAGTAGGTATCGAGAGCCCACTAGGTACATAATAATAATAAAAGCAGTAAATAACAAAATACAGATAAGGGGTCACAGAATCACTAGCACAACAAACGAAAGCTAGCTACTCAAATAAGAGTCAACTATAAGTAGACAAGTAGCGCTAGCTAGTCACATAATAGGATTTTAGGAAAAGAAGGAAAACATACCCGGAATCCTTGCAACATTATATGTGAATAATAATTCAATAAATCAAGAGAAGATAGGAGTATAACATGGACGGTATACCTTAACCTCAAGTAAAGTAGGAAGAAATGAACAATAATCTGAGGCACCAACATCCCACATTACATGAAGTATCAACTAACCAATAATAAAAAATAACAGAATTAATTCTAATTAGGTAATGCATATAATCTCTAACAAACCCCCCAAAAAAAGTCTAGTGTACACCAAAACAAACATGTTCACTTTTGGCCATACATCTCAGCCAAGGTACACTGAAGAAAGTAAGTGCATAAAGTAAACACAATACATAATGTAATCAGTCCTGTGTATGCATCTCCTCTAGTACCCATAGGTCCAGTAGGCAGAACCCATGGAAGGCTAACCTAGATATCACAGCGTATATTTATATCCCTGTACTCTATATATCCCCTCTTTCATGTTGCATGAAAGCCCGGAGGAAGGTCCATGGGGGTGCATCACCACGTATAATTCAAATGTTATCATAACCTCATATCCCAAATCCATAAAAACCTCAAGGGTCTCAAGACTGGCATTTCGTGCCTCATATCAATAGCATCGTCAATCCCTTCTCTACAAGTCAAGGCATAGAACTCCTGTAAATCATAGTATCACCAATATCCTCAATAGATCAGGTCTTATGTATCCAAAACAAGTAATGTGATAGATATCAAAATCTTTACTTACTGTTGTACGACAACGGACTCAAGTTCCAGTGGTTGTACTTACTGTCGATTCTGGGTCGGACTCAAGTACCAGTATTAATTATACAAATGATATTGCCCGCTTACTGAAACTGAAAATAAACTTTACTATGGGGTCCACAATGTCATTAGGAACCCATGCTCCAAAATTGAGAACAATTGGAGTGCGGGAAGGGCTTCAAAATAGTCCAGATATATTTGATCCTAACGGGGTCAAAGATTCAATCTTTATAGATTTAACGAAGGAATTACGGTGTATAATTGATATTTGAAGTAATGTATTTTCAATTAATTATGGATTACTCAAAAATATAAGGATTATGAAAGGTTTTTACCAATTTCAACACTTGGAGCCATTAATGGTGGAAAATAAGAATTTTAAGATGAAGAAGGGAAGAAAACTTACCCAAAAATATATTAAAATCGAGGGGCAATGACATTAGGACTTTCCTTGATCTTTGAATGTTGATTAGGAGAAGTTTTTTTCCTTGAAATATAAGAAATCATGAGGTTTTGTTAATAAAATGTAAGGTCGAGCAGGAAATTACGTGATCGTCAAGAGGAAATTTGGAAGCCATTGCGATCGTGTGGAGAAGTCGCAATCGCGCAAGGAATTTTTTTAGTGACACATCGCGATCACGTGATGGTGTTCCCGAAAACGCATAAGGGGAAATTTTCTCATCGTGATCATGGAGAACTCACCACAATCCCGATAAAGGCCTCACTTTAACTAGTTGCAGGTTTCTGCAGAAAATTTCAAAATTTCCCTCTGCGGCCTTGGAATTGACACAGAATCCAATTTGACAAACTAAATATGTATTTTTAGTGAAAAACACATTCTAGACTAAAAAAAAAATTTTTGGAATTGAAATCGAAGGTCATTTACGAAAAATGACCCCTCAAACCAAAGGTAGACAAAAGTGCACTTCTTCATCAACACCTCGAAAATGCAATGACAAATCCAAAAATTATACCAATACCTCCACTAGCCTAAAATCATCATCATGGAGCTGTTAGAAGCATAAGAATTCTGATCCAGCACTCCGAATAATGAAATACTACCAAGATCCACTTTTGGCCTTAAACTTAATTAAAATCCACTATTCGACATAATTTGCAAATGAGAACTCTTAAACACGAACTTGTGGTCAATCTTGACTTTGTATGGCATTCTAGAGCTAATGAAACCATCAAAATTTAATTTCAAACTTGTCTTGAAGGAAAGTTGAATTAGGTCAATGAGTACTCAGTTTTAGGCTCTAAAATAGGCAATTTGAGATATTTCTCAACCGAGTTGCTAGGGATCTGAAGTACCAATCCTAGAAAGTCATAAATGACTTGGGGAAACTACTAAAATGCTCTAGAATGCAAAAAAACACCATATATTTAACATAAATAACCATGAGGGTCAATACAAATCATGGTACCACATATGCAAGAACCACGAATAAGGATTGAATAGAAGAATACCACTAAATGTGGAACAAGAAGTAAGCACAAAAAAACCCATCGTCGTCCCATACTAGCGGTAAGTACAAATAGCACAGCACAACCTACCGGGCACACCATCTCGCCGGTAAGTACAAATAGCATACCAAAACCCACTGTGACTCCCCCTATAAGCTCCTTGAGCACATACCATACCTAAAGAAATACATGGGGGCATAGGAACATAAAGTAAAATAGTAGAAACCTGTTAGCATCAATAACAACATTGAACACACACCCCTGTCAGTGTCAATAATCAACATCGAACACACACACCCTGTCAGTGTCAATAATCAACATCAAACACATACCCTCTATCAGTGTCAATAATTAGGGCCTCTTCCACACAATATCAGTGCCAAGTCTCCAGCCAAAATAGTAAATATATAAGAATGTCAACACAACAACAACAATAAGATGAATAACAATGAAAACAAAAAGTAAACAAAGTATAGGATTGGCAAAAGGCATCCAGCTAAAAGCTCATCTCATCACATTCATTGTGTAACAACTAAAATAGTTCCCGAGATCAGTGGCCTCCACACGGTGGGATCAGAACCTGGGTATACAACCTTTCACCCTCTATACCCTATCACAAGCCCCCGAAATCCAACAAGAATATCAATAGAAAACAATGATCAACCTAAATAACCCATCCCACACTAATGGCCATATCACAAGAAAATTAATATCAACCCAGTTTACAATGTAAAAAGAAAGTTAGCCTACCTAGACACCTGCAAAAATCCTCAAAGTGCGTGGATAGTGAACCCAAAGCTCTAACACAATCGATATCACCTGAAAATAAATAAATTACAAGTCAAAGGATAAAATATGACAATAAGACCCATATTGTAATTAGCAACCCGAGTCGAGAAGTGTGCCCGGCAGCACGAAAATACAAATTAAATATACTAGCGCATAGCCCTCAGCTCGAGGAACTCGTGGTCTAAAAATGATCTTAAGGAGACATCGAATCGAAGGGTAAAATTAGTTCTAAAGTAATTAAATAAAAATATTTTTCAAAATTAAAGAAAAGATGAAATAACAAGAATTACCTGGAAAGCTAAGAACAGTGAACTCCCACGATCATCCATGCAACTCCCCGACATCTTAGAACACTTAAAAACCAGCTCAAACACTTAGGAAGAAAATAAAAAACAAAAACTCAGAAGATGTAAATGAGAGAGGTGAATCCCTATTTATAGAGGGTAGGGGCCTGCAGAGGCGCCCTTCTGGCTGCAAGCGCAACCCTACGGGATGGCTGCCTGGGCGCAGGGGCGAACCTTCCCAAGAAGACCTCTGGGCATAGGCTCCACCTTGCTAGGTAAAACTCTGGTCAACTGGAGCGGTCTGTGAGCTGTAGCAACCAAGGCAAAGTGGGAAACACTCTATGAGGTCTAAAAAGAGCATCCGGAGTAGAATTTCTAACAAACCAAAAGTGTATTTTGGCTGAAAAACACACCATGAACTTAATGAAACAACCATCCGAGTCATTTTAAGTGAAAAATACCCGAAAGTCAAAAGGATCAAAATTGAGCTTAACTAAGGACTTCCACAAACCTACTCAAACACAAGCCCGGGCACCCCAAAAAGAAAACCAATGGTTCCACTAGACCAAAATTGACATTCTAGAGCTGTCGGAATTGATGAAATCCTGATTTGATGCTCATATTATCAAAAGGATACCCATGCTCCAAAATGAGGTTCGATTGGGTTGAATTTTCAAAAACAACCCAAAATCAAAAAGGAAATCGTCGGACACAAACTTATGGTCTACTTAGACAAAAGTCAACATTTTGGAGCTAACAGAACTATCTAAATTTGATTTCAAGTGCATTTACAACTATTTTACTCTCAAGTTCCACTATTTCAAAACTGAAACTTCAAAATAGGGAAACTAAGATAGCAAACAAATGAGTCACTAAGGCATCGAGATACCAGTCCCAAAAGGTCATAAACAACCTGAGGAAACTATCGAATAACTCTAAGTAGAGGAATTGACAAAATACAAGGAAATGATTGAGCGGGTCATTACATGGAATTTCCCCCTACAACCATGAGAAGGTCCATGAGTTTTGGACCTTAACTTTATGGCTCGTGGCCTTGGTTTCGTACCCCACTAATAGAAAGTTTAGTTTTTTAGCTTCTATACCACAATTTGACAATATGGGTTGTGGTCTTACATAGTACGGATCATGGTTGGGTCTCATGGGCCTTACTATAGAAATGGTAAGCTTATATACTCACTCCATAAAACTCATACAAGTCGTGTTCTTGCAAACCATGAGTTGTACTGTTGAAGTTCAGGATTCGTCGAGTGACTTCACTGCTGGACAGGCTTTAGTAAAGGGCCATAAATCTTTACTTAGAACTTCAAATGACACGCAGTTTGTTGCATTGGAAACTAGACTCAAAGAAATTTATGTTGATATATGCTCGTTTAAAGTTGACCTAGGACTGAAGTAACATCTAACTAAGCAAATTTGAAAAGGTCATGAACTCAAATTTGGGGTTATGAGTTACTTATGACCTCAAATCACTTATAAAACTCATATCACAGTTAGTTTAGCATATTATCACCAATGAAAAATATTTAAGGTGTTATGTTATCTCCCTCTTGGGAAAATTCGTCCGCAA
>JBDJHY010936990.1:2958-14659 GCA_039654485.1 Withania somnifera
CATTTTCCTTATCCTCAATAAAAAAAAAATTATACCAAGAGGAGTTCCACAATTCAAACTCAACTAGGAACTCATTCACTTTCAATCCATATTTTCCTCAAATAAAAAAACAAAGATCATGACTTCAGTTGGTACTAATAAGTAGTAAACAACTTGCACTCCTTTTCCGAAATTCCCTCCATTTCAAAAACAATTTTTCAAGCAATAAAATGGAAAAATCATAATAATCAAATGACGACAACAAATCCTAAAGATGTGATTCAAAGATATTAGAACTAGGAGCATGCTCTTTTGCCTCATTTTCAGAATTTATCAATATCACCTACCCATCAAAATTTACATGCCCTCACGAGAAAGGAAGTCACAAAGAACTCCACATATATACATGAATACAACTAACTAATGCAACACTCATACTCAAAAAAGAAATTCAAGTGCCAACATGTGTCATACCACAAATTTTCCCTTATTTTTTATTCGTTACCAATCAAAAAGAATTTTTTAGAATACCAAAGCTCTTTATAAAGCTTGTAATGTAAGGAAAGGGGATAGGTAGGAAATTCATTTTTCAGTCAAGTGAATGTACCATTCCAAAGTGCATTCAAAGCTTAAAACCTAACTTCTTTTTCAATACCAAACTTAGACCAACTTATTTAGGCACAAGACTTATTTCACTCATATCATCCTTCACTTTTATTTTCACTACAAAGCTAATAACATGCACCAAAAATAAATTCCTTTTAACTTTTTTCTGTGTTTTCACAAGAGTTATGAAAAAAAAAATCACATTAGGAAGGATGCATTCAAGTCAATTTTTTCATTCCAATCTTTATTTTTTTTTAATTTCCACAAAAAGGGTAGATTTCCATAACCAAACAACTATCCCACTTTAACGATCTGAAAATCGAGTTGTGATGACGTCTACACCTCATATGTAGAAAAGCCTAATCCCGGCTTGGAGAGAGTAGCCGCGAGCTGGTAACAAGAACCTAAGAAAACTAAAGGAAAGAGATGGAGAGAATAAATATCAAAAAAGAAAAAAGACACGAAGAAAAATACATAATGACAAAACTCCCAAAACCTAGTGTCATTGCTGTAGAGCATCTATATAGATGAATTGTAGAATACAACCCTCAAGGGGAAACACTACAACATATTTCTATCCTTGATCCAATTAGGATACTCTAGCATAAAATGTAAAACCTATCAGTAAGGATGCCAGCCACTCACCGAAACTCCTAGAATCGCACCAGCCATTTACGTCCATTTGAATAACTCATGCTAGAACATTCATCAGGAAGAGATGTAGAAAAGTAGCATGAGTACCAAAACAACGGGTAACCAGTAGGCATCATAGGCAGACCGAGCATCAGTAAGTATAGATAAGTTAAAGACAAATCAAAGCAAGTAGAGTGATGGCACATAATAAATAAACCTAATCGGGAAGCTAAAGTAAAAGCTAATAATTACAGGGAAGGGTAAATAGTCACCAATATTTATAGTATCAGATGACATCAAAAGCGGATTGTACCCATATGTAAAACATACTTGTAGTCCAAAAGTAAATAGTATAAGTAGTGCATAACAGAGTAGGTATAACATCAGTAATGTAGCTACTAAGGTAATAGTAATACAGTATGGGAAGTAATCAACCACACCTAGCTCCCCCTTTAAGATGATCCCGAATCAAGAGAGGTGTAAAAGTAGTGCAAATACTCATAAGCGTACACCCTCTTTGGAACAGTCCCAAGTCAAGAGTGTTGTGGAAGAACAAAAAATTATCGGTATATTCCCACTCTAGGATTATTCCATAATGAGAGGAACCCATGGAGGACATAAACAATATATTATGTATAGAAGCACCAGAATTCTACCTCTCTGGGATAGTCCTAAATTAAGAAAGACCCACCGAGGACTCTAACCACATACTTCAAAACCAAGCATCGATATGCTTCCTCTATGGGATAGTCTTGAATCAAGAAGGACCCATGGAGGACTAGAAAAATACATACTACTCCCCCGTATACCCCTCCCCAACCTCACTACGGTCCAGAGCAACCTGGGATATGCGAGCAGGATAGTATATCCCAAAGGTAAGTAATTATGCTACAAGGTAGCTACATAGACCTTAGTTTGGAAAAAAAAACATATCGGGTCCCGAACAACTATCCCATCCTTGAACTGGCATTTTACGGTACATATACTATAAAACAACAAAAATGAAGAATTACCAGGTAGAAATAATCATAGAACCGCCGTAACGCATTTCTACGGAGTAGAATTAAGCTAAATCTCTAAAAATATCTTATATTTTGCTCAGGAAATGAAAGAAACTCTCAAATTTTCTTCCAAGAAATGAACCAGATAAGATATATATGCCTGTCAGGCCTTCATCACGATCATGGAAGGGACTCATATGATTGCTAGCCTAACCGCTTCAGCCCTTCGCAATCGTGGTCCTCTGCCATGTGATCGCGATTCTTTGGTCCCAGCCAACCCTAATTTTAAGAAATTAAAATTCAAAATGGAAATGGGGTCCAACTTCAACAATCCATATATGAAATATTTATGTAAGAAATAGTTTAGACCTAAACGAAATCAAAGAAAAGGAGATTCAAGATTATATGGACTTAGTAAGTCCCAAAAAGGTAATAATTACAAGGAAATTACACCATAAAAACTGCCAGGGACCCAACTTATCGATCCAAGCAAGTCACAAATGACATGGGGAAGTTACATAAATATTTAAATAGAAAAAGCTGGGAATATATGAAAACAATTTCAAGGGTCGTTACAACATCCCTTCATTCATAAATAGAGTAAGTGCGAAGGATCTGGTATATAATGACGAAGCATGGACACATGAAATACTGGATGGAAAACGACTAACCCTCGAGGTAGGGCCAACCGATAGGCAACTAATCCAACCCTTTTAATGATCATATACAACCCAATATACCGGGGGATAAGATTTCTCCTCAAAGAAAATCTCAAAATGCCCTTCATTGCTGTCATCCACTAGAATACCATGTCCCCAACACGAAACTCACGCGGTCAAAGTCTACGGTCTGTGTAACTTTTCTAAAGACTATGTGCTATCTGAAGTCTTTCTTGAATAGCACAAACCCTTTTTGTAGCGCCTTGAATCAAGTTGGAATCCTAAAGCAAAATTGAAATGCTACTGTACCAACCGATCAGTGATTTGCAATGCCTACCATACAAATCCTCAAAAAGTGCAATATGGATACAAAAATGGTATCTATTATTATAAAAGGATTCTGCTAAGGCCAAGTGTTGATCCCAGCGACAACCAAAATCAAACAAACAAGCCCACATCATATCCTAGAGTACCTGGATAGTTTGCTCGACTGATCGTTTATGAGCGGGTCGAAACTTGTACTCCGAGCTATCTTGGTAACAACCTCGCTATGTACTATCCTCTAGAATTGTGAGGTAAACTGCACACATTAGTATGAAATGAAAGAAACTGGAAACCCATCCAGATAGATGACCTCTCTAATGTTCAAAGTCGTAAGTCTCTCGGCACCCTAAGAAGTTGAAGCTGCTAAAACCTGAGCAAATTTGGTCATCGATCCATGAATGACCCATATACATTAATGACCCTGGAAGTATGAGGGAGTCCAAAAATGAAGTCCATAGTGATTTTTTTTTCACTTCCACTCATGGATAGGGTGTCGCTGTAACACCCCTGGGTATATGATGCTTAAACTTCACATGTTGGCAGTTTAAACATTGGGAAACAAACCTGGTAACATCTGATCTCATATGGTGCCACTAATAGTGTTGTCTTATATCTTTACACATCTTCACAATTCCCAGATGTATGGAGTATCTATTATAGTTGTCCTCATAAAGAATAGTTTGAATCAAGTTATATACCGTAGGAAAAAAATATGACTACCCGTCCACAATACCTTGTTAAAATCTAGGGATGCACCGCTATAATCACCCCTCAAAACCAACTCTCAAATACAGATCAGGGATCTATCCTCATAATATTGCTATTAGATTTGATTAAACAAAGTAGGTCTAGTCTCAATATATACAAGGACTTAGTCGAACCAAAGGGACAGCCAATGATTGAATGTCTAAGGCTAATGCTTCTCTGAAGTTGAGATAGAAGCCAAACCGCCCATACTAACAAACTTCTGGCTTAGAGCTTCTGCAACTACATGCTCTCTACCGGGATGATATAGGATGCTGATGTCATAATCCTTCAAGAGCTCGACCCATCTCCCTTGTTTGAGACTGGGCTCTGTCGGGCTCAGAATATACTGAAGGCTGCGATAATTCATGAAAATCTCATAATGAACTCTGTAGAGGTAATGTATCCAAATATTGAGTGCAAAAATTACTGCCGCCAACTTCAAATTGTGGGTAGTGTAGTCGTACTCATGAACCTTCAACTGTCGGGACGCATATGCAATGACCTTATTCTACTGCATCAAAATACACCCTAACCAATTCCAGAGGCATCACTAATAAATAATATTTGGTTGGCCCTCAACCCGATTCATCAGTACTAAAGCAAAAGTAACTAACTCTTTGAGCCTCAAAAAGTTGAACTCACAATTCTCAAACCACCAAAAAGGGACATCCTACTAGGCCAATTTGGTCATAGGAGCTTCTATGGATGAAAAGCCCAGTGGAAATCGTCTGTAATATCCTGTCAACCCAACAAAGCTACAAATCTCAAAGGGAGTGATAGGTCAAGGCCAATCATGAACGGCCAAAACCTTAGCTGGATCCACATTGATAATGACTGAAGATACGACATACCCCAAGAATTCCACCAAATATAACAAAAAGGAACACTTTGAGAAATTTTCATACAACTCCTCAACCCTCAAAGTATGGAGTACAACTCTCAAATTCTCCTCATGCTTCTCTAGTCTATAAGAATACACCAGGATGTCATCATTTAATTTTAGGTACGTCCTGAACACTCTGGTCATAAGGTCCATAAACCCAGCTGTGGAATTAGTGAGCCTAAATAATATAACCAGGAAATCATAGTGCCCATACCAAGTACCAAAAAAAGTCTTTGAAACATCCCCAACCTAAATCCTCAGCTGGTGATAGCTTGATTGCAAATAAATCTTCCAGAACACCACCGTACACTGAAGCTAATCAAATAGGTCATCAATCCATGGCAATAGATACTTATTCTCTCCTATTCAATGTCCTATAACTGATTGATGTACGCACAGTCCCACCTTTCTTCTTGATAAATAATACTGGAATACCCCATGGAGAAAAACTAGGGCAAATAAAGCCTTTGGCAACAAAATCCAATACCAGAACACTGAGCTCCTAGAGCTCTACATGAGCCATACGGTAGGGAGAAAGGAAATAGTTCTAGAACCTAGATCAAACTTTATAGCAAAATAAAAAATGCTCTCGGGTGGGAGTCCAGGTAACTCATCAGGAAAAACATCAAGGAACTCACTAACAACGAGAACAGACTCGAGGGAAGGAGGATCAACACTCATTTGATAAACAAAAGCTATATAAGAAGTACAACCCATGGCTAAAAATCTACTAGACTACATATTGGATACCACTGGTAGTGGAGAGTGGCTAATAGGGCCATGCCACACTACCGGATACACACTAGGCACATATAGTGTCACAGTTTTGGAGAAACAATCCAGGACTTTGTGATGAAGGGATAACCAATCCATGCCAAGAATAACATCAAAATCAATCATTCCCTGAGCCACAAGATCAGCCCAAGTATCCAACCCCCGGTGCAGTTACAACACAAGCTCAGTGAATCTGATCCACCATAATAGGCTTACCTATGGTAGTAGGCACACTCACAGGCACTAGTAAAGGCTCACATACAACAACCAAACAAGGTGCAACGTACACAAACACATATGAATATGTAGAACATGGTTTAAATAATACCAAGGCTGGCTAGTGACAAACAAATAACATATCATAACAACAACATCAAAAGACTCTACACGGGCTTTATCAGGTACGATGTAGAACTGGCGACATTCAGTGCCTTGATGACGTCCCCCTCATATTCCCTCCTTGGTCTCGTCGACCCCTATCACGGTCACCTTGAGTTACTAATTGACCCTATCTAACCGGTGGTGGTACTTTCTATAGAGGCTACGTGTTCTAACCTCTTGGATACATAACCGGATGTTGTGGGCACTCTTTGGAATAATGAATTATCTCACCGCTGTGATAGTAACCTCTGCCAAAACCACTAACTGGGCCACCCCATCCCTGAAACCTAGATAATGCACCCTTGACAGGATAACTACTAGGAACACCTCTAGCTGATAGTAGGGAAGCCTGAACCGGCCTACTAGGCTTCCCCTGATATCGCTGCTATGGATGATGCTACTAAGGTACAAATTTATCATGCTAACTCCCATAAGGCTGTGAACAACTAAAATTACCCTAACGAAGCTATCTCTTTTCGCCACCCCTTTAGGCCAAGCAACTTTGCCCCTCCATAATACAAGTGTGATCGACCACTTATAATAATGGACTAGCCTAAGCCAGTAATAACTCAATATCTATCACTCTAATCTTAATACTACTACAAAGAGGCAAACCCACTATACATATGTCGGTATAGTGGAAGCCCCATGCCTCGAATACTGCATAAAATTGGGTATAATACTCAGTAACCATCATCTATCCATGCTGTAAATTAACAAACCGAGATCTAAAATCCTCCCAAACACTCCGGGGGACAAACAGAGACATGAACGCATCCACAAACTGATCTCATATCATTGGTGCGACCCTGAAGGTCTATTTCCTCTGCATGACCTCCACCAGGCCCTCTAACTGATACCCGATAAAGTCAACTACATTTGTCTCTCTGAAACCAAAGTCTACAGCCTCCCCTCACACTTTGCATTAAATTTATATGGGTCCTATATAGAGTCATCAAAAATCTTAGAGCCCTCATACGCATAAAATGACTAGGCATCTTCCGTTCCTCGAAAGTCATAACAGGAATTGCATTCTAAGATAGGATCGACAGAATAACTGGTAGTACCTCCGGGATATTTTGGGTGGGAGGGACCTTGGTTATTGCTTGTGCTAGCTGCATAGGAAAATATGGGGCACCCTGTGCCATTCTCTAAGCTAAAGTTTGGCCCTCATCAAAGGGGGTTCTACCGGATATCGCAATCAAACACTGCCACATATCTCTTAGTGCCTCATCTGTCACGACTTAAAATTTGGGTCATGATGGCATCTACAACCCTCCAGTAGACAAGCCAAACCCTACAACCCAGAGCTACAAGAATTGGGATATAAACACTAGAATCATGCAACGTATAAAAAGAAGCATAAGAAGATATAAGTAGAAGCGGAAGGTGAAGAAATACATATACAACCAAAGCCCCAAAACCAGGTGTCAATGGCACAGGGAGCTACTATATAGAGTATCCAAAGATATAAATACAAAGCATTCCAAAAAGTAATACAACACAGGTTCTGCTATAGATAAAATAAGTCAGGCTGAAATAAAGGAAATCTTCGCAACTAATTGTATCTACTAGGAAAAATCATGACATCTCCAATAACCCCTACCGGTAACTACACCACAAAAATGGTACTGTTCTACATGAATACCAAACAAGGTAGCCAGTAGGCATTATAGGCCAACTGAGTTAAGACAAAATGCAAGTATTAAAGTCAAATACCGGAAGTGTAAGTAAAGATGTAAAGGAACTAAAACATGGAGAACATGGTCTGGAGTGACCAGTACCCGAAAACTTGAAACTAAAATAAGGGAAAGTACTTGTGGCCCAGCTAAGGAAAGACCCAAATAACCATAAGGATACATATATATGCACTATGAATAAATGATCGAATGGTATATACAACTAAGTAAGGAAAAAAAGGTAAAGACACAAAACCTACTGGCATCTCATACCACTGGTAAGTACAAATAGCATAAAAAACCCACTATGACTCCCCCTTAAGCTCGGTGAGAAAAAACAGTATAAAGGTAATACACGAGGGTGTAGAAAAGTAAAATAGAGAAAAATATAATGTTGTGCCAACACCATACTTTCAATGAGTGCCCCTCTCAGAGCCTCTACAACTATGAGGACCGTACCTCACACTAGAGAGCAGGATCTAAGCCCAAACAATGTCAAACTCATGGTCCGCGCTCTAATCAATTGTAGAGTCTATGCCCCATTAATGGAAAGCTCAAGGTGTACACCTCGAAGGACTGCGCCTCTAATTAGATATAGGGTTTGTGCCTTATCAGTGCAAACTTAGGGTCTATGCCTTGGAGGAACGCACATCTAATCAAATGTAAGGTTTTTACCCTATCAGTGCTAAATTATTGGTCTATGCCCCAGAGGACCGCACCTTTAATCTAATAGAGGGTTTGTTCCCCATCAGTGCAAAACTCAGCCTAAAGAATAGTATACATATACGCTATTACAACATAGCAACAAAAATTCTAATAATAACGAAAACGGAAAGTAACTAGAGTCTAAGGTAGGCCAAAGGCCATGAGCTAATAGCTAATCTCATCACACTCATCCCGCTACAACTCAACTAATTCCTAGGTATGTGGCCCCCATGTGGTGAAGTCAGGACCCGGGAATAAAACCCCTCACCCTCTATGCCCTTTCACGGTCCCTAGAAATCCAACAAGGATATCACAAGTTAGCTAAATACAATTATCAACCTACAACCCAACCCACACTACTAGGCATATCAAAAACATAAAATAATAGCCAAGTATACAATGCACATAAGTAAACCTAACCTACTTGGGCACCGTCAAAAATCCACAACATTTGCACACCATAGGCTTGAAGCTCCAGACATTGCGAAGTCACTTGAAACTATAGAATTATGAATCTAGGGATTAAAACATGAAGAATGAGACCTATATTGCAATTAGAAACCCGAGTCAGAAAATGGGCCCTAAAATAGACTTGTGGGCCCCACACCTTAGAAAAATATTAAATACACTAGCACAGAGCCTTCGGCTTGAGGGACTCGTAGTCAAAAATTGAGCTTTTAACGATAAAGGGAAGCGGGAGAAACAAAGGTTTAAAGTAAGGAAACTTAAAATTTTGCATAAGCCAAAAGAGGTGGAAAAAACGAGAAATACTTGAGAAAAACTTGCTCTACGAACTCACACTACCCCGCACGCAACTCCCCACTAGTTCTCTTACCTCAAACTACCCTAAAAGTTTCTCCCAAGGCCTGGATATGGTAGGTTTTTAAGGAGGAAAACGTTTGAAAATGAAGGGGATGATCCCCTTTTCATAGACTGTACTGTCCTCTATGGGGACCCCTTTTGGCCACTGGGGCGACCTCAAGAGGGAAAAACCCTAGGCACAAGGGCGATGGCGCAGGGGCAGTCAACAACCTGCAGCAAAACTCAGGAAACATGAACTCTTTGGGGGGTCTAAAATGAGCATCCCAAGTCTAATTGTAGTAAACCAAAAATGCATTTCGGGTGGAAAACATACTACGAACAAAAGAAAATGACTGTTGAACTGCTACAAAAAAAACCATCGGATTTCAAACTAGCATGATCTAATTTGAAAATTTCACCCAATCGACCAACCGAAGCCGTTTAGACTAAAAGGACCCCTAAACTTAAACCAACCTAAGAAGAGGAATTTTCCAAGATTCCATAAAAAAAAAAAAAAAAAACCCAACATAAACTCGGGCCCCTTGGGAAGCAAACTAACACCTCAACTAGCCCAAACTTCTCATCCAGAGTGATGGAATCGTTGGAATTTCATTCCAATGCTTCGGTCACCAAAAGACCACCCAGGCTCCAAAATGAGCTTTGGCTGGGATGAATTTACACAAAATAGCCCAAACTCAAAACGAGAAGCTTGAGACACGAACTTAGGTTCCACCTAGACCAAAGTTGGCATTATAGAGCAAACAAAACTATTGGAATTTGATTGTGAGTGCATTTACTATAATTTCACTCACGAATTCCACTATTTCAAAATTGAAACTTTAAAACATGGAAATTGAGATAAGAGGAAAATAAGCTACCAGGGCATCGAACTACGGTCCCAACAAGTCATAAATGACTTGGGGCAGCTAACTAAAAGCTATAAATACTTGTAAAGAAACAAGGTAAGTAAATGACCAAGAAGGTCATTACAATATACACTACTAAAATAAAAATTCTTCCTCTAAAGTAAAGGAAAGAGTAGTACCTGAAGGCTTGAACAGATGTGGAAATTGGGCCTACATATAACGCTCTTTCTCCTAGGTAGCCTCTTGACTAGTCAATGTGCCCAACGAACCTTCACTACAGGAAATACCTGGATCTTAGATGCCTCACATCCCAATCTATATTAGCCTCAGGCTCCTCAAAATAGGAAAAATTAAGGTCGATC
Organism: Withania somnifera; assembly: GCA_039654485.1. Lineage (NCBI taxonomy): Eukaryota > Viridiplantae > Streptophyta > Magnoliopsida > Solanales > Solanaceae > Withania > Withania somnifera. The sequence goes on from JBDJHY010936990.1 coordinate 13,359, forward strand.
TGTTGACCATTGGCGAAGCACATGAGATGGGTCCTGTATATAACTGTGTAGCATTGATACATGGAAAGCCAAATGAACTGCAGCTAACTCAGGCGGCAAAGATGGTCTTTAGGCAACCTCTCCAATTCTCTGTAGGATCTCATATGGCCCAATGAATTGGGGATAATCTTTCCCACATACAACACCTCATAACGCCCTTCATGGGTGAGACTAAAACAAAAACTCGGTCACCAACACCAAACTCAAGAGGCCAAAGCCTATGATCCACTTAGGACTTTTACCTACTCTACACTGCCCGTGGCTTATCTATGATGAGTTTGAACCAATCTGTAGTATCACAGAGCAGATCAAAACTCTGAAGTAGATCCTTTCCACAACTGAACCAAGTAACAGGCGATCTATAATAGCTTCCATACAACTCCTCAAACAGTACCATTTGAATACTTAGTGGTAGCTGTTATTATACAAAAACTCTGGCAAGGCCAAGTGCCTATACTAACTACCTCAAAAGTAAAAAACACAGGCACACAACATATTATGAATCCCCTAAATTATGCTGTCAGACTGCCCATACTTCTACAGGGTGGAACACTGTACTTAAATAAATCTTTGTACCCATCAATCTCTTAATTGCCTCCAGAAATACAAGGTGAACCGATCGGATATGATAGATACTAATACCCCATGAAGCCTAACTATCTCATGGACATATAGCTCAGTCAATCTCTCTACAACCCAGGTCGAATGAGTTGGCAGGAAGTGAGCTGACTTGGTCAATCAATCAACATTGACCCAAATGCAATCAAGCCCTCTGGATGTTTGGGGGAGGCCTGTGATGAAATCCATGGTAATCTGCTCCTATTTCTATTCAGGGATAGGGAGCCTCTACATTTTACCGCTCGGTCTTTGGTGCTCAAACTTCACCTACTGATAGTTTAAACATCGAGAGATGAAGGAAACTATAAACCTCCTTATACCACACCACCAGTAATGCTACTTCAGATCGTGGTACATCTTTACAATACTTAGATGAATAGAGTATCCGAAAAAGTGGTACTTATGCAATAAGATCAGAATTAGATCACCAAACCTCGGAACAACAGGGCGTCCATGAACCCACAACACACCATCAGAACCTACCACATCCTAAATAAAATCACCTAATAGGAACCTCTCTCTCAACTAAACTAAACGGGGGTCCTCATCACTACAAGAAAAATGGTCTTAGTGACAAACGAATCTGGTCACCAAAAGTCAAATTTTGGTCACTAAATGATTTTAGTGACCAAAAAATGTTGGTC
>JBDJHY010937099.1:5559-24824 GCA_039654485.1 Withania somnifera
CTATGACAAGGAAGATTAGGAAAATAAGTGAAAGAACATACATGAATCCTTGCTCAACTAATAATAAATACAACTAAACAATAGATATGATGGTATACCGGTAACCTAAAAACAAGGGATAAATAAATGTTCTAGCTACAACAGGTGTAACCAACATATAAGGAATCCCACAAGATATGATAAATAAGTATGAAAGGGATCTATAAGATATAACTAATAAGTAAAAGTGGTATCCCACTAGATCTAGCTGATAGGCAAAAGAGGAATACTGAAAGATCAAAATAACCAATAGAAGTGTAACTCAACAGAATAGGTAAGTAAATAAATAAACAAAAAAGGATGAATGCAATACCTCGGTACCCCATCCTATTGGAGTGGACAAATAACAAACAACACCCACTAATATGCAAAATGATATGATTCAATGAGGGTAAAATAAATCCATATGCTCATACCCCAACCCTCAAGTCAGTTAGGTAGGACAACATGGAAGGCCCCAACCCGTATACCTATACTCCCACGTATACTCCTCCTTCGGTCATCGGTAAGCCTAGATCAGTAGGGTCCATGGAAGGCTGCAACCTGCATACAATAACCCTGCAAGGTATCCATAACTTACATTAACATAAACTAAATTTAGGTGATATAAACAATACCCAAATAAGATAAATTGTATTCGGACCTGTGGATGAATAAAAATATCAATGTAGATAACATGCCTAGCCGCAATCAGGACACAATCTGAAATGAACTCAATATCTAGCTCATGGCTGCAACTATAGCTAGTAATAATACACATAGTTATTAACTCATACTTAGTCATTTTAATCATTAGAACTGGTAAAAACTTTCAAAATACTCATTTTAGGCTTATAATACTATGGGATTATAAAGCCATGAAACAAACTAGTGACATTAGGATCTGGGCCAAAAACAGTAGAAACCAATGCATAAAATCAGTCTCATGGTGATATACTCATGCACAATGATATCTTAACAAGTCCTGTTGGCCCTGCCAAGGTACTGATTCTACAACAAGCATAACCAACCAAGTCGAATATCCGGGACTACCAGATATTTCCAGTAATATCTACCATATATGTTCCAAAGTCATGGCAATACCACTCAAGGTTATAGGCTAACTATAATCACAAAAAAATGATAATACATAACCAAAAATTGGAATAAAAGAGCAGACAAGGTCATTGGTGCCGGCCTAGACATCCTAACCCAAGGATGTCTACATACGATAATTCCTACCCATATAAACCCAGTCTAAGACCATAAGTCATAGCCTACCTGTCCTCTGAAGACAAGCTCACTAATACAACATAGAAGATGCCTTAACTTCTTTGAATCTCCAAAAGTGCACAAAAGAATCCCAATGATCAAGCAACTAGAAAAATAATAATCTAGGCGTTAATATAAGTCAAATGATACCAATAAAGTTATGAAAATAGCTAGAAAAAATATTGGTCAAAACAGGCCTACAGGCTCGCGTACCCCAAAATCTCGAACAAACGGTATCAAAATGTTCCCCATATTGTAAGGAACTTATACACAAAAGTTAGAGTCAAGATGAGCAAGAATCAAGCTTATCAAGATATAAAGTAAAGAAATAAAATTGAAGAAATTAGGAATTTATGGCAGATATTTGATGAAATAAATGTGGAAACTTACCATTAATTGAAGGAATATCAAATAAATCAGGTTTCCCAAGTCACCCATGAGCTTAAGCAAAGACCATCGAGCTTTAGTTGTGGTATTAGAGTATTTGGAGAAGAGAAACATGAAAAATGGATAATAATTTAAAATCGTGGCAATTTATACTTGGACCCAGGCTTCAGCGTCATCGGTGCTAGCTGAAGTAAAATTCTAGAAAATTATTTAACGCCATCGGCACTAACCATCTCGATCGAGTTAACGGGGCTGGGTGGATATTTAGCACTGTTAGCGCTAGGTCAACATGATACCGCTCCATTGGTTAGGTCAACTACTCAATGTTGTTAGCGCTATACCAGCACTATCATCTAAATCAGAAAAGGAAGTTTTTGTACGATCGCGCTCCCTAGTGCGAGCACGATGAAAAAAAACCCACTGCACCAAATTTAATAAATTTGCAACTTTTAGAAGATGGATTTGGGTACCCAGTCCCAAACAGAGTCCTATACACAGAAACCAAATATGAAAATTCCATGGAAATGATATTCCTGACTCAATAGCATAGAATTTTTTTTAATTTGAGTTCGTTTCAACAAAATGTTGACCAATGTCAATACTTAGCCAAAAATACAATTTTCCAACCAATTACTAAAAATGAGCTCGTTGGTATAGAACCTGAAAGAAAAACTCACCTAACCTAAAGTTGACATTCCTAAGCTTATGGCACAATCAGATTTTCAATCTGAGGCTCCGATCACAAAATAACCACCCATGTACAACTTAGGCAACATAAATCATATAAATATTTAAATTTCAATAACTCAAAACCAAAGAATCCAAACTTGAACCAAGAGTTCAACTAGACTAAATTTGCATTTTAAACTAATAAAATCTTCGTAATTCAATTCCAAGTTTGTTTTCATAAATTTTTTACTAAATTCAACTATTTTAATACTAAAATATTTAACATTGGAAACAGACAAAATGACCAAACAAACGAACCCAAAAATGAACCAACAGTTCCAACAAGTCACAAATGACCAAGAGACTCTATAGAAAATCTCTAGAATTCAAGGCGAAAATTACCAAAAGGGTCATTATAGCCAACTGCCCCCATATGCCTCCTGACAGCCCGTAACCTGAGTGAAATAATGGCCTGTAGATACTAAAGGCTCAGGTACTAGACGATATGGAAATATCAACCCCTCAACAAACCTCTAGGCCCTCTCACATTCATAAGGAAAAACCATAGAAATATGCCCAACCAACTCATGTAATCTACCCTCGTACTCAGCAATATATGAAAAAACCTACTGCAAAACCAAAAACTCATATCTTGTCCAAGAATTACTTCTAACAGCGTGTAATATCACTATATGAGGTACAACAATCACTAATTCCAACACCTTAAGGAGCATCTCCTAAATAGCTTACATAAAAACAAATTATGTTGGTGATGACTCATGTACAACAAAAGCTGATCTCTGGATACCAAGTGGCTACTGGATCGAAACAAGCCGATCTGAACAAAAGATTCTTTGATAGGTGTAGGATCTCTTACGGATGTTGAAATATTAGCACTTTCTTGACCTCATAATCGACTCCTAATATGTTTCCTATATGAAGCTCTACTAGACATTGGCTTATATACCGAGGATATCAAGGAACCTAGTGCTCTAAAACCAATTTTTCATAACCTAATTTCTCAGGTCATGAGGGTACCTACAACCCACTGAAGGGAACCACCTAACAAACACACAAAACAAGAATAATAACTAAATACGGAAGCTATTATATAAATAAGGGAAAATGATAAGAAGAAGTCTAAAACAAGTCCTTAAAAAAAACTCCAATACCTGAGATCTGATAATGTGACACTAAGTAAGAGTACAATGTCGGAAATGGAAAATACACAATTCATCTTGAATAAAGTAACAAAAAGAAAGATAATGAAAGGTAAAGTAAAAGATTTAGATGCCAGTATCCATCATCTACCTCAGCAACAGAATCTATGCTTGAGTTAGGAATTAGCGTGGACTACTCGTACTCGGGTCTTTATCAAAAGATGTCAAAGTGCAGTATGAGTACCAAAAAAACTGGTACTCGGTAGGCATTATAGGATAACCAGACTCATATAAGAAATAAAAGCAACAAATAGAAATAAGTCACAGATGTCAAGAATATAGATATAAAAGGTAAAGCTAGCTACAGATAGATGTAGAAGTAATTAACACAAAGAATGGGATAGATAGAAAAACTAATAGAAGAACTCAGATAAAGAAATAAGACATACTTGAGTCCTTGCAATAAGAAAATCAACTAAAAAGGAATAAACAGGGGCGATGTACCGGTAAAATCAATAAAGGATAAAGAAAGAAGGCATAATCAAATGGAACCCACACATGAAAATCATTTACTAGTTAAGAATATTTAAGTACTACGAAATAACAGTCATATATAAAAGGTAGTAAGTAAATGATCAAACAAATACAAGTAGACACACTCACCTGTTGGTACCCTATCCTACCAAAAGGTATCAAACAAGAAACCAAGTGTAGAAAGTAAAGCAGACATGAATCATGCTAAAGTAAATGTAGACACCTCTCTTTCAAAAGGCCATAGGCACGGTAGGCAAGAACCCATCGAAGGAACTATTCCTATTTACTTACTACTCCACCGTATACCCCTCACTAGTCGTCTACACACTTGCACTGGGATGAGAGGGTCCATGGTGGGGATCGCCCTGCGTACTAATAACAAACATAATTGGAGCTCAAGTAATGAAGATCATAACTAGATATTAGTCAAAAACTCAATATCCATACCCAACCAAACTTGGGTTCAAATCTCAGTGTTTGACATCGGTCGGATCTATAAGTTCTATCAAGGTCATATACCCATCACCATGTTTTAGGTCATGGCCTAAAACAACAAAAAATAGTAGTAACAGGCGCCCAACTGATAATTGGGTCTTATAATAGGTAATGAAAACCATAAATAGTTTATTTTAGTAAAAAGTACGCTTATAATTACATTTAATTACAGGATTAGCTGGTAATATCAAAATTGATATGATTATATATGATTATCAGAATCTCAAGTATTGCAAGTCATCAATATCTGAAAAATAGGCCTTTAAGGACAAATCAATATCTAAAAAAGCAGCCTCAATAGGGTCATGCAAGGTTCCAAAATTATCAATACTGGGATCTTGACCTTAAATAGTGGAAACCAATGCATATATCAGTAACACGATAATGAGAGTCATGAATGATAATGAGAATAATCACAGTCAAAGGATAACAAAATATTCTATCGACCCTACACAATCTCGAAATCACTACAACATTCATATCCAACCAAATTAATGTCCAAGACTCACGGACATTCCCAATAACCCGCTACCTATGTTTCATAGACAGTGCAGACCACTGGCCAAAGGGTAATCTAAATTAGATAAGACACAAATGCGTAATTAAGAACTCACTAAATAAGAGGACAAGGTCAAGGGTACCAACTAGAATTCCCAACCCAAGGATACTAATTAGTACTATTACTTCCCATATATTCCAAGTATAAGATCGTAAGATGTATCCTACCTGGTCTATGAAGAAAATCTTACAAATACTTAGTAGAAGGTGCATCGACTTCTCTAAAACTTAAAAATATACAAACATGCTCGAATGATCATGAAACTAGAAAAAAAAATCTACGCATTAATACGAGTTAAATGAAACCCATAAATTATGAAGATAGCAAGGGTCAAAATATGGGTAAAAATAGGCCTACAGGCCCACAAACCCAAAACTCTAGGAAAAAGGTATAGGCATGTTCCCTTACATTATAGGGAGCTCATAACCCAAATTTGGTGCCAAGACGAGAAAGATATAATCTTGAATTGAAGAAACAAAGTAAAGAATGAGAGTATAGGAAATTAGGAATTTATGGAATAATTTTAGGGAAATTAAATTTAAAAGTTACAATTTATAGAGGAGAATATTATTAGAGATGTTTTTTGATGCATCCCAAGTTTAATATCTAAGACCAGAGAGCTTACAAGACCAACAATGATATTTGGTGTGAAAAGGAAGGAGAAATAAGAAAAAAAAGTCATATTTTGACTGTTTATATTGCTAGGTATTCTTTATCACGATCACAACTAGGCGACTACAATCGTGAAGAGTAGTTTTAAGGTAGACCGCAATCGCTAAAGGAAAAAAGGTGGTAATCGGACTCAGTCAAACCATCACAATCAAGAGGCATAGGTCGCGATCATGAAGGCCAGGGAAAGGAACTCTACCCAATCACATAGGAAGGACGATAGTTGTGAAGAACTAACATTGAACCAACTGACAACAAATTTTAACAAATTCAAGGAATGTTTGTTGAGTAGATTACCCATACTAGAGGGGGAGGGGGTTGAATAGTGTGGTGGCTTTTTCAAGTAAATATAAATGGAAACACAAGAACACAAGAATTTTAGAGTGGTTCAGCCAACCTCTTGCCTATGTCCACTACCTAAGTTCTTCTCGACTTAGGATTATTACGATAAAAAAAATTACAATCACTTTCTAGCTAAGTGAGAACTCTTACAATTCCTTGATTCTTGGTTCAAGAGAGACCCTCATACTCAAGTTGGAAACTATCCTTAATTTCCCTAACTCTTAAACTCATTATCAATCTTTACAATTCAGAAAAATGATTAAGAACAAGTAGTACAAAGATTGAATATATGAAATAAAGAACAGGAACTTTGTACTCAAGAGTAAATGGTTATAGAAGACTTTGATCTTTAGAGATTGAAGTCAAAAAGTGTTAGGAGTTGTACCTTGCTCTTTTCTCTCCTCCCAGATGGCTATTTATACTTTTTCTAGTTGTTAGAGCTGTTGTGGATAAATATGGCAGTTGGATTTGAATTAATGATGTATTAAATGCTTCTGAAAGCATCTTTGGTTGACCAAGCTTCTCCATTGGTCAAGCAGTGGACCAACATTAGTTGACTAAGCTGTTAGAGGATTTAAAGTAATGAGTTTGTCCTTCGATTGGTCAACTAAGTCCTCAACTCGGTCAACTAACTCCTTGCTTTGGTTGACTAAACAAGTTTCCAGCACATCCTCTGTCCAGTCGACTGGTCGACAAACTTGGTCCCTTGGTCCACTAAACCTTTAACTTTGGTCGACTAACACACCAAGCAGAGTCTTCAAAATTACTTCTATGTGTCCTTGAAGTTCCCGAATAGTTTCTTCACTAAGATGGCTTTATTTTTCGACTAAATACACTCCTAGACACACTTGAACTTATTTTTGCACTTGTAAACACTTCCTTAATATTAAATCTTTATCTTAATGTTTTAGTCATCAATTAAAACATAAAGGGACAACTTGTGAACCACCATTGATCTAACACTTTGGGTTTAAAGGATTTCTCTTCTTTAAAGTCTTCCTCTACCTTCAAAGCATCTTGGAATGCCGCATCTAAGGTATCATAGTGTTTGAGTTTCATGGGTCTCAACACTTCAAACCTCAAATTTACGATGAATTTGATCACCATGTATTGATTTTTCTCCTCAATATTGGACTTCATCCTCAAATTTTCAAATTCATCATAATATTCCTCAACACTCTTAGAACCTTGTTGTAACATATAGACCTTCTTGAGAAGCTCTTCGTAATATTTGGGTGGAAAGTACCTCAATTCTATCATTGCAAGTAGCTTTGCCAATTGGGGATCATGAATACATTATGAAGTCCTCTTACTTTGTAGCTTCCATTCAATAAATTCCTCCGGATCACTACTCTCTTTGAACTTCAAGAGTGCCTTCTTGATGGTGCTCAAGCAACAGTCAAATCCATTTCGATTCCCCATCCTACCTCGTTTATCTTCCCTTAACCTATCTCCTCAATGTTCCCCATGCATATTCCCTCTAACTTCTCAATGAGGTTCTCCTTTATTCCTATAGCCTTTGTCCCCGACCATAGCCTTGTGTTCACCTCGCATCTTTACTCTCTCCGAAGCCTTCTCCGCCTCCTTATCATTAAGGTCAACTTCATTGTGAACTTCATCATACAAGGGGTTTTGGTATTGGTAGTCTTGATAGGGAGTTTGTGTGTGGTTTCAGGGAGGTGACATCATGGAACCATGTAAAGGAACACGGATACACTTCTTTGAGGGAATGGACATGGATTGTGATCATGTAAAATTATTTGGGGTTTTTGAGGGGAAATTAATAATTGTGGATTTGGATGTGAAGTTCTAGAGTGGGGGTGTCTTGGAGTATTGTGGTGTAGGAATGTTGGTTGTTGGTGGAAGCTTTAGCTTCGAGTTAAGATTGGTCAGGTCATTTGTTGAAAATTGACCTGGGGATATGGTTATTGGTTGTTCAAAATTTCCCTTTCCCTTCTCCTGACTCACCGCTTGAGGTGAATCTCCTTTGTCATTATACTCCACTCTACCCAATCGTTCCTCTAAACCTCCCATCCTTCCATTCATTTCTATAAGTTACATCACAATCTCTGTTAAAGAGTTTTCAAGTGCATTAGATGTCTCTCCTTCAAGAGGCAACATTATACCTACAAAACTTAAAAAAATTATTAGTAATAAAAGACTCACCCTCTCTTGTCTGCATGGTTTCTCTCCCTTACCTCTATAGTTAATCTAATATTGTTCATCGATCTTTCTTCCTTTTATCAAATCAAAGAACTTCTAGCCTTAATGGTAGAGTGGAAGCTAGTCGATACATAGCTGACTAAAGAAATTTTCACTTGAACCAAGAAGATACGATGATAGTATAAATCAATAAAATCTCACAAGAATTGGTATGAAGAAATACGTACACAAGAACTAGTTCACAACTATGTAGAATGAGTATTAAGTGTAATCTAGTTTTGGATTTAAGATGACGCTTGAGAATAAAACTAGAGATTGGAAATCGAATTGAGTTGAATTGAGATGTTACCTAGGTGTTTAGGACACAATTAGGAGTTATTTTTTATCAATAAGGACTTCCGTTAAGAAGGTCATACCGCCATCTCAAAGCTTCCACTGCCGTCTTTAACAGTAGAACACTTAGCAAAAATTCTCACTACCGTCTAAGGAGGGCGAACCACCGTCCTCTCTTGCGGTGACTCGAAGTGATCATCTTTATTGGACTTAGAACATCATCTTAAATAGAAAATTTTGGAGCCTAAAACAGCAACTGTCATTTGAGGGCAGACCTTCATAAGGGATGGCGTGTGAATGGGCGTACAGGGAGTGACCGCCATCCCTAGCAGATTGTCTGGGACATGCATGGTGTACTTAAATTTTATGATTTTCCTTTGGTACCCTTTTTTCCTTTGCTCAATCACGAAAATACCTAACTTCCAAAAAATTCAATCAATTATACCCCAAAAATGGATCAAGCTCCACCAACTTGAAGAACGCAATCAAAAAGCTTTGAAGATCTTCTAAGTCACTTCGGAATTGGATGAAACTTGTTTTCTAAGTCCATAATGACATGTATACTTCAATTTTGATATCTCAAAAAAAAAATCCAAAGTCATTGGAATATATTCGAATCAAATATACTTTTTGCTCATCTTCTTCACTTGAATGTTCAAATGAAGATAATGAACTTCAAATTTCCAAACCTATCCAAATCAACTCACAATTGCACCAAACTTTGATTATGAGTTACTCAACTAATGTGAACATTTCCCATCAATTTGTAACCACCAATTCAACTCTAATTGTAACAAGTTGTTCCAACCTTGTTTCAAGCTAAGAACACTAAAGAAAAATGGTGTCCAAGCTTGAAACCTATGCAAATCTTAATTAAACTCTCCCAAATTTGATTCTTACAATCCTTGAGATGTAGGGAACACAAAACTATAACTTTTAACAAGCAACAACAACCAAATATCTTCAAATCTGATCTCGAAAATTTGGATCAAAAGATGAACTCAAAACAACCCAAATTTCACTACATACCTCAAATCTACTCAAAATTCCATGAAATTAGAGATTCTAGGTTCTTGAAATTTAAGATTGAAACACTTGTAGATCCAAATCAATCAAAAATTTGCACAAATTACAAAATTACTTGAGCTAAAAAATGTCAATAATGATGTAGCCCACAATTCTACTCAGAATCAACTCAAACTCGATGACAACGAACCAAATTACTAGGATAACAAATCCTAGTAATCAAAATTCAAAAACAAACATGAATCGAGCAACTTTGATTTTTGATTTTTTTGGAATCTTTTAGAACTTTTGTAGTTTTACCATTTACAACCTAGGATTGTAATCTGATGAAATAAATTTTAAGCCTAGGCTCTGATACCAAATAATATGATTTGTAGTATGGATCAAAACTCAAAGATGATTAACAATGAAAATGAAAATGGGAAATCAAAAGATATACGAAATTCATTCGAAATCATAATGTAATTGAATTCCAACTCAATCAACATGAGAAAACCAATCGATACACCCAAAAATAAAAGATACGGGTAATTAATTAAGAAAATACTCAAAAAGCAATTAAGTATTTTCCCACCCTAATCCGGTCAACTACAATTATGTAATTACTAAAGGAAATTCTAAAGTGCTAATTAGAATTTAAGCTAAACTATTACACTCCAAAATGAAGAAATAAAATTTGAAAATATTGTTCATCAAAGTAATCTAAACATTGAATTATCACCTATATAATAGGGGTCCAAGTTTTAGTTATTACACTTAGGCCCAAAATTGATTGAAAGTGACAAATAGGTCCTCAAACTTTGGGTCCTTTCACATTAGGTCCCCAAAGTTGTCCAGAACCTCCTGGATTTTCCTTGAGTCGTGTGCTTCTGGAGGTTTGAGTATCACTAACTCCATGGAGATTTCCTTTCCTTTTATGCACTCTTCAAGTTACCAAATGCTATAGAGTATGCCACGACGTTTTTCAATGGATTCTAATGGTTCCTTGTGCTTAAGTAAATCTTGACGTTTTTGGATATCTCGAGATTGAATCCTATTAAAAGGTCTATATGTTGGGTGGCTCCCCGATATCATATTAGTTACCTCCTTTCTCATAGGTGCATTTTACTTAAGAGTCTAGAAGATTTTGTTTGGTGGAATGAGATTCTTGCCGATTTGAGCATAGTGGTCTTATTAGTCATCATGGTACATGTGGTATGTTAGAAACCTCTTATTGGTTATCAATTAGATATTCAGGTAGTGGAGTCTTTTTCATTGGTTTAGGTTCTACTAAGTGAGGCTCAATTTACAAGTCTTGGGTTGTGTGTGGAGGGCTGAGGAATTATAAGAGGACTTCCCCTCTTCTTTAATGAATTAGAAAAAATCATACATTTGAGGTTCATTTATCATAGGTAGGGGAATATGATGCATATTTCAAAAGTATGATTTTAATATGGTTTCCATTTGCTTAAATTCTATTTTGTTATAGGTCTTTTCACTTTTTGGGTTGTACATTTGTATTTCTATTGATTCATACATGCTTTGTTGGTTTTCCCTTATGACTATGTCTAATTTTCCATAGTCATAATGGATTTGTAGTGATGGATTGGTCATATCAGTTTGAATAGTTTACCATAAATAAACTATGATGATTACATAGAGATAGAGATTATAAACGTGTGTAAGTTTAACCTTGTTTCCTGGGTATTGATGCATTTTCATCTTATCTTGTGGATTTTTAGTTTTCTTTAAAAGGGGAAACCACTACTAGTGTCAGTCGCTCCTTAGTATGTTTGGTATTGTTATGGTGTTTCATCAACCTACCATTTATTTCTTAGCCTTGACTTTACTTCCTTTGATATGTCAGTATATCTCATACTGGAGTTAGATACTGGTGGAAATTCTCTTTTAGTGTATGTGGTGTTAGTTTATGTAAGGTGATTTCTTAGTGTTGCATCGTGTGTGTCGATCCTAGGATGTAGCCATAGTTCCAAGTGAAATATCTTTTTCCTTACTATTATGGATCTTATTATGGTGATGGGACACAACATGATTTTTGTCATATCTGGGAAGGAGTAAGATATAGAGGTTCTCATTAGTAATGATATTTTTGTAGAGCTATTAGAAAGATTGAGACTCATGTATCATTCACTAACTAATGATAGGATCAGAGTCATAGGACATCCATGTTTTGTAGAGTGGTTGTGGTATTGACCATCATCTTCTGGTGTTTCGATTGTAGGTTTCTCTATGAACACTCAAAGTTTTTAATTTTTGTTTCGATTTATTTTTTGTTTAAATCTAAGATTAGAAAAGTCTAAAATGTAACATGATCATAATGAATTTGAACTATAAACAAATTAATTAAAGTAACAATGATAATAACTTAGTAGGAAAAATAATATCAAGAGAGTTCCTGGGACAGGCATACTTCACATTCATGCATAGTTATAGTTTCTAGCTTATATTGGTGTTTACTGTAATTGTTGATTTATAGGGTTGTTAGTGCAACTTAGTCATCATCATCCTTTAATTCATATACCCAATTTAGTCTCACAACTACACAATCAAGTGGGGATTTGAGGGTCCAATTCAGATGCAAGTGCTTATCTTCCCGTTTTGTAATGAAATGGCACAATTAGGTATATCTCTATGCTAACTACTAACCATCCTTTAACAATTAGTCCCTGATTACTATATATATGATCTATACTTCTTACGTTCTTCATTCTACTCCTTTGTTCTGATGTTCAATTCACTTTCAGACTATACATTTATCCTAAATTAATCTTTAGAATAGTAAAGATAGAACTTAAGAACAATCAGATGACATTATAAATATATAAACTAATTATAAAACCAAATTATACATTCATGTTCGTAGTCTCAAAAATCTAAAAAGGGTGTTTATCCACTCATAATATTAAAATGATTCACTATAGATGCTTTCATAAAATAAAACTAAAAGATAGAAAAGTAAAAGAACAAAGAACCCTATTTGTAGCTCCTTGATGTTGTGTCTTCCTACAAGTCTTGTGTTGATCCCTTTAAAATATTACTAAACCCTTTATATAGGCCTCATAGATATCGAAACCAAGTCCCTCACATTTTAGGTATAATGACCAATTTGTCACTCACTTAAAACATGTTTATACCTAAATTTGAGTTGTGTACATAGAGTGTGCAGCGTGTTGTTCATTTGGAAAAGTGGCTAGCATTTTGTATGGATTATCAGTCTGCCAACAGCAACATTTTCAACAATGACTACATCACTTGTATCGGTTTTGGAATTGGGAAGAACTACACACAAAGTAGTGCAAGAACGCTTGATTTTATCTGATTTCATCTTTTGCTCCACGTCAAGCTTGCTCATTTTTTCCTTATCCAATGTAGCTCATGTATTCCTTAAAATGATACCTAAAAATACTTATTACAAGAATTAGACCATATATTACAACAATATAATTAAACACACACATAAAATCATGCATAAAATTCCTCAATACTAAGCTAAATGCACGTATATTATGATACTTAGATGTAGAAATACTCCTAATATATCCACCTAACACTTAAAGGCTTGTTCATTTTTGAATAACTCATTGCACTAATTATCCCAAGAAATACAATAATTGTAATGGAACTTGAGGCCATTTCTATAGTTCCCACTATCTCTTTATATTATGAGCATTATTTAATACTTCTCAAAGTTATTTATGACTTGATGGAATTGATAGGTTGGATCCTAAAGGTCCTTCAAGTCAAATTATTTTATAATTATTTTATTTTGAGACTTACTCATTTCATATGATCTCAAATCGCCTTTTAGGTGATTTCGTTGAGTCTGCAATGTCGTTTACATGAGGATTCTGTGTATAGAGTGTTATAATTGAACTCTGTTTCCATTCCATTCTTTGATTTCTTAAAATCAAGGATGGTAGGGGGATGAAGTATCGTAATTGTATGGTGGAGAGTCACGAACACGAAGAAGGCATGACAGCCTATATAAATGTCCTTTTCTTCATTTTGATGATGTTTTTTCTTTTCTTAATATTTTTTCTCAATCCCAAATCCTATAACAGGTTAATTAAGAGGGTTTTATTTTTTTGATTCTTGTAATCTTGTCCAGGTGGTTCAACACTTAATTCTACCGGGTAATTTCTCATTTTCGCACTTATTATATAGTTTTCTATTAAAGATAAAATTCTAGGCCTTATATCTTTCAATTCTATCATAAAATTAGATCTATTTTATGTGTATGATGTATGAGTTGGATCTATATATGGGTATAAATATTGTTAGTTTTTGAGTTGATGCGTTTTATAGGACCTGATTTTTTCTTAGACTTTGACCCTGCTATTCATATAAAAATATGGATCTTTTTTATTCATATTAACACGTTGGTTATGTTTTTTCTAGTCTTGCATAATTTTAATTTTCATATATGATCTGGGATATTCATGGTATGCTATTCGAGGATATTGTTGGATCTAAGTAGGCTACAGTCTACATTCTTCAGATCGGGTATTAGTATAGTATATGTTTGGTAAAGATCCATATTAGGGATACACTGATTGTTCGCTCCAAGATATACATATTTATCTGGCCTATAGCCTATTTGGTTGGCTTGTAGCTTAACTACTATCCTGGACTATAGTATTTCCTTGCCTGCATATTTCACGCCATCTCTGAACTATAGTGTAGCTGGAGGAGGAGTAATAATTTGATGTGTATTGTTATAGGCGGACTCTGACTGTAGTGTGGCTTGGGGAGTGGATTAAACTAGTAATCATACCTTACAAGTTATCCCCAAATATAGGTTAGTGGTTTTAGAGTCGATCAAGATAGGCTGATTTTTTATTTTTTATTCGAGCTATTATGTGTAATTATGGAAGGTGTGGACCCCTTTTGGGGCCATAGATAGTTCATACAACGTTGTCTATCGGTTAGTAGCCCCACGTGATTATACTGTACCTAATTAAGTATTGCACGACTATGTTGGGTTGTTACATTTCTTTTGTAATGATGTTATGCCCAGTCGAATTTGGCTTTGCTTGATAGTTAGCATCCTTATGTGATATTATTTTACCCTAGCCTGGTACAATCCTAAGAGTGAGTGGTATTAGACTGAGTTTAGGTTGATCTGTGTCTTCCCTTATATGGGTGGGTAGTTATGGCATATGGGACATGGTTATTCATGGATTGGGGTTGTGGAAGGTTAGGGGAGGTTACACATTTTGACTAGGGCTTAGTAAACATCTAATAAGTTCTGGCTAGGAGCCTAGTACAATTAGTATGTTAATTGGTTCTATGTGTGAGCATGCATTACATGTTTTAAAAGGTAACTCGATTTTCGATAGTGTAATTACCAAAAACTGATTTCTTATATATATATATTTTCCCCGACTATGCTCATGAGAAGTATGGAGCAATTTTCTCAAATCATCGAGGCTATTTTATAAATATCACTATGGTTTCTTGATACTATCGGCAACATATGGAGTTTTACAAAGATTTGGATTTTTTCCTACATGGCGGGATATGATTTTTACTTAGGTATGGATTTTCCCTATATGGATGTACTTGTGTTTTCACTGAGATATGATATACAGGTTGAGCCTGAGTTTTGGCCTTTCAATCCTGATGACTATGAAACTAAATGACTTTTTACTGGTTTTTGCATGCGGGTGTAAGTCCCTCCACGAACCCTCCGACCTGGGGCATCATACTTGAGGTATGATGCATGGCCAGGGGAGGGGTATATGAAGTAGGCCTGGTAAGTATATAGGGGAAGCTTCAGTGGGTCCCTCTTGAGTCGGGATTATCCTAGAGAGAGTATGGCAATACTTATTTATAAAGTATAGGATTCTAGTCCCCTGCGGATTTCTCTCTATTTGGTGTTATCCTGGAGAGAAATTTTCCTAATACTTATGTACATGGTATACAGATCGCAACCTCTATAGGTCCCCTCAATTCTAGGATTATCCCAGAGAGGAAGCATGCCAATAATTTCTTTATCTCTAAAGCACCCCTTGCATTGTATCTTTTTGCATTGGGTTATACTCCGTGACACTTATGGGGGCGTTTATTGGGGTAATTTTATGCTTACATGATGATTGCTAGCTAGATCTGATTGCTAATTGTTTGTGTTGTTAATCACTTTCCTCACTATAATTATTGTTACATTTAGTAGAAGTACTCTTTCTGGTTCTTATTCTCTATTTGGTCATTACTTCCATTAGTTATGTTGGAGCTTTAGATAAGTGTCTCATTTAGTCATGATATATTCTTGGACTAATTTTATGTTGTATGCCTTGTTGGTAGCTTAATTTCATAATTTTTAGTTGATACTACATACACTGGTAGATGATCATTCACTGTACTTCCTAGCTATTATTATAGGTTCTTTTTTATGGTTATACACTATGTGCCACTATGATTTTCACTAGGATCATTCTTTACCTTGCTTATGCTTACTTTTTTATGTTTAGCCTATGATGACCACTGGGTACCTATTGTTTTTAGTTCCCATGCTACACTTCTACATCTTTTCGTTATATAGGACTTAGTAAGATATATTAGGACAAACATGAACGTGCAAAGTAGATTTATGTTTCTCTTGAGATATGGTGACCAGTTCGCATTCATGCTGGCCAATGATCCTTTTTATTTCTATAATCGTCCTACTTAGAGTCTGGACACCCATTTTGTGGTTTTCCCTGTTGTGGTAATATTTTGTACACTTTTGTATATATATATTGATTTTCTACAGCCGTTATACCAGGTTCTGGGGAGGCACCTTGGGTTATGTATTACGTATCCTATTTGTATTTCATCTCATCATCTCCTTGTTTTTCTTAGGATTCTTAGTACTGGCCTGATGATGTTATTTTGAGCCAGAGTTAGGCTTGTCTTTATGTGAGATGTAGACACCATCACAACTCATTTTTGGGTCGTGATAGAGTGGTATTAGAGCTCTAAGTTCATCGGTGTCTTTGTCTATAGGAGAAAGATTTGGTAGAGTCCCATGGATCGGTACATAGATATCCATATCTTATATCTAGGAGGCTACTAGGCATTCTTACGGAAATACTTTTACTTCTTGACTCTTTACATGTGTTGGATGGTTAGTAGGTTTCTTATTGTCTTATTTGGCTCTAGTCCTTATAGATGACTAGGAAGATACTATTCACGGCTCCTAGCGAGGTTCCCGTATGAATTCCTAGAGCTTCAGAATTAGGGTCAAGAGATAGGGGAACATATCACTAGATATAGTGATTAGGAGTTACTCAGGCTCCCACAGGAATTGTTAGTGTGTCATTCCTTCAGGGTCCCATGATTCATACAGAAGTACTCAGTGATGCTTCTAAGGAGACACCTCTTGAAGATGAGTTGGTCAGATTTCATCAAGGATCCTTGACTATTTGGGATTGTGCAACCATGTTTAGTGAATGGGTTAGGGATGATACTGTGTTTTATCTTACCAGGTATAGTAGAGTGTTGGTTTTCTTTAGAGGCTTTTTTGTTCCACTCTGTTTGGTGACAGAGCAGTGGGTAGCAGCAGGTTTTTTAGGCAACTATCATCTATGGATTAAACACTGTCATAAGAACTATGGGATTACAATCAGAGAGCCCATCAACATGTGGGGTTTCATAAAACATTTTCTAGGATCGATGAGGGGAGGAGCAGTATGGGTTGCCACGGGGTCATTGATTATCATATTCCCGATACCCTGTTGTCAAAACATCTTGGGTTTAGTATCCAAAGTATAGGTCCTTCTAGGTCAACCTTACCTTTGAGTTTCCAGGATGTGGTTAGTGATCTCTAGTCTATGAATAGATGGTTTGATGAACAAGGGTCATCGTAGCAGATTCAGTTAGGTAAATTTAGTTAGTCCATTCAAACTCTACCTTAGCCGGCCAATAGAGGCCAAGGTATTTATAGTGATCAGCATTGTTTGGGAATCGCTAGTGGGTGTCGACCATCAGGGATTTTTTTGTTGTAGTGTCTTAAAAGGAACAAGTAGTGGTTCCCCGCGAGGCAGAGGTCATAGTTGTTATGATTGTGGGGAGCTAGATCATTATTTTAGAGAGTGCCCTCAGCATAGGGCTATTCAGTCAGCATTAGTGGCAGCCTTGCATCATCAGTTAGATGGGGTACGTGATAGTTCTTATTGTTTATGGTTTTCATGTGGAGGTTTTGGTTATTCATATATGGAGTGTGCTAATCGTGGGTGCATGACACAGGTTGACCAATAGATCTCACCAGCTGTTTCTCATTCTTTGTTTCAAAGTAGTGGGCAGGATGTTTTGGGAGGGCTATCTCTAAACTTTGATTATGGTATAGATTATTTTGTTCCCTTCCTAGTTGGCTTTTGCTGACTCTGACTCTGACTCCGATTAATCTATGTTGTGCTATTTGTGCTAGTTGGTGTGACTTTGTCTATGTTAGTTAGTTGTATCTTTTATATTGTAGCTCTTGGTTACATGGTTCGGTGTGGCACCTGGGTTGTGATTTCAATGGGCAGACTGAATTTTGTGCCTGTGGAGCTTTGTTAGGTAGTTGTCCTATGATTCAGCGGATGAATTCCCTTTGTTGGTGGACCTTGTTTTATCCTGGATGAGATTTTGATTAACCTCACCTTTCCTTGCCCTGGGTGGTGGATAGTATTGTAGCTTACCTTTCCTTGCCCTGAGTGGTTGATAGTATTTCTAGCATACTTTTTTTCCCATGCATGAGGAGGAAACCCTTCAGTGGTAGGCATCATTAGTGAGTTTTCAGGCATGGGTAGGTTTCCCTACTCTCCCTAGATTTGGTTTTGCTTTAGTATGCATTAGATTGGTTGTGAATCATGTATCTTGATAGATTGATAGAGTTTTTTATGGTCGTACCTATTGAGGTTTTCCTTATGTTTGATCCTTGAAGTAGTCACTTAGGGGTTCTATCTAGTATTGTGGGTCCATATTTCTTCATTCTACGGGAAGATGCCTTGTTATCCTATAGCAACTTTGTTCGGCCGCGAGTTGTTCGGCATTTTTAGATGGTTACTCTCACGACCTATGACTTCTATTGGTTTATTTTGGAAGACCATGGTGATCAATTTTTTGTGAGTAAGTGACTTTCTTTTTTGTTGGTTTCTTCTATTCGGGAGTTGTTGGGATTAATTATTATCTTTTGAACTCTCTCGAATGTGGTTTCTTGTAACTAGTCTTTAATGTGCATGCGTGTAATTGTATTGGTAGATGTCAGTGTTCCTTTAGTGGTGGATCGAGGTTATAGTACCCCAGGGTTTTCGTACACCAGTTATATGATTCATTCTCAGTTCTAGTTAGTTGATTTGACCATATAGATTGATCTACGTGAAAGGTTATTGGGCTAGTTATTTTATTATTATTTTGCTAGGACTATTGATTAGCTTACGCCGGGTAATGATCTGGTTTCATTATTATGTTCTTTGTATGAGAGTCTAGAGACTTCCACATTATGAGTTAGGACACTTTATATTAGCAAGATATGAGTAGTTGGGGATTCCTCCATTCTTAGTCCACAATGATTGTTAGCTTCGAACATTTTGCATTAAGCTAATGTGATGACTAGGTTGTTAGAATGTGTATTATGAGGCAATAACAAATGATCATTTTGTCGTGATCTGAGGCTA
>JBDJHY010937100.1:0-14658 GCA_039654485.1 Withania somnifera
CTCCGCTTTGGCTACGGACTACAGGGTTTGGTTCTCCTACTGGGTGGATAGTAGGTGCCATCATGACTCCGAGAATTTGGGTCGTGAAAATGAGTCTCCAATAACCCAAGGTTATGAAAATCCTCCTGGAATCTACCAATAATGTTTTTAGTATCCTTACTAGGAGTGACTGTAAAATTTGGAGGGTCTAATCTTAGAAATCTTCCCAATACCTTCTTATTTTCATTAGACATAGATAGATGGGGAGGCATAGGCAAAGCAATAAAAGGAACCGATAACATGGGTGGTAGAGTTTCACAATTTTGAATCAGAGGTTTCTAAAATGAATAATCTAAAGTAGAAGGAAGCACTTCCAAACCAATTGCACCCAAGGCTTCCTCCTGAGTAAATATTTGGGATCCATCAATTGGAAGCCTACCCATTATACATAGAATTTGTAAAAGAACACCTCGATATCTTTATTAATATTTGGAGCTAAAACTTGGAGCTTGTTTTGGTGTTATATAGGCTATTCTTTACACCTCTAGAGGTTTTTGAACTTGTACAATCTTAGTCTCAGTAGCTGGAGCTTTGATTAGAGAAGAAACTCTAGTGGGTATGGTAGTTTTGGTACGTTCAAAACCTTAGAATCGATCTCTACTACTACCCCTAGCTAGAGATCTAGCTGGTGATGCGACAAGCTCTCTATCTTCTATTGCACCTAATAAACCTGTATCTGCCATCTGCAAAAGAGTGAATAAGAATAAATGATATTTCAAGATATCAATTAAGATATAATGCTTGACATAGAAACAAAAAGAAAATAATTTCCTAAATATGTCATTGTAGCCTACCGGAGATAGGATAAGGATGTCATTCTATGAACCTAGTGCTCTGATAATATTTTCTCACGACCCAATTTAACATGTCATGTGGGCACCTACAATCCACTGTAGGCGAACCACCAAAATATACAAACAAGAAAAAGT
Organism: Withania somnifera; assembly: GCA_039654485.1. NCBI lineage: Eukaryota > Viridiplantae > Streptophyta > Magnoliopsida > Solanales > Solanaceae > Withania > Withania somnifera. Next base: position 969 of record JBDJHY010937100.1, read on the forward strand.
AATAAATGAAAGTGGAAGATAAATATATATCCATAATGAATGGAAAAGTGGAAGTCTAATACGTGAAAAAAATCCAAAACCTGGTAACTAGTACTTTAGCCACTAAGAATCTGTAAAAAATTAGAATTAAATATATTAACTATCTTTAGAATCTAACAAAATAGTAAATAGTTTGAAGTAAATAGGTGAAGTGAGATTTTTTTCACCGAAGAGCATCCTCTGCCTTGACATCTAAATAAGTAGCAAGAACTTAAAAATAAATGGCACTCACTCATACTCAGATCTACAGCAGGACAATGCATAAGTGTAGTATGAGCACAAACATTTAAAGAAATCATGTACCTAGTAGGCATCATAGGTTGACTAGGCTCAAAGAAATTAAAGTAATAATAGATGGATTACGGAAAAAAGTCAAAAAAGGCAAACCATCAGAGAAAATATGGAGAAACTGGCTAAAATAATGCAAGCTAGTAAATAACCCTATAAAGTTAGCTAATAAGTATTAAAGATTCAGGAAAAAAAGGATGAGAACACACTTGAATCCATGCTCAACTAATAAGAATACTAAAGATAAGAAATATGGAGGTATATATATAACCTAAATAAAGGAATAGAAGAAAATGAACAACTACAATCAAGTCATGGAATAATAAAAGGCATGAAGTAAACTCGAAAAAAAAATCCCTTCATATCACAATAAATGAATATATATGAAATAAATATCCCAATGAGCACCTATACACCCGAGGCATAAAAACAAGTGAATGAAAACTCGTCGGCTGCTCATACAACCATAGATTACAACAAGAAAATAGGAAACAAGGGTAGAAACATGGAGAATAATATGATATGGTGCTAGTAATATGTATATGGTCCTCCTCTAGTACTCGTAGGTCAAGTAGGAAGGACTCATGGAAGGCATTTACTTGTATACCTCTAATCCCATGTATACCCTTCATTTAAGTACTCATTAGCCTAGATTAGTAAGGTCCATATATTTCATCACTGCATATTATCTTAGTAACTCAAAACTATGATAGTATCGTCGTAGGTTCTATCTCAAAATATCAATCTTAGAGTAAATGTACAACTTTCATCGGATCTAGACCCATATTCACTAAACATGATTGCTCTGCCTTCACTGAGTGTAAAATTAGTACGAATCTCAGTGTATAGCTTTTGACCTTTATTTAGTCAAGCATTATTTCAAAAATAATAGATAGATCCATCATCAATCATTCATCATTAAAAACTTGTTAAACCATCATTTTATTCTTAACTTTAACCTCATAATACTAAATATAGGCTCAAATGTCCATGCACGGTTTCAAAATCAGTGATGTTGGAATCTTGGCCATAAAACAGTAGAACCAATTCATAAAATACAATTCTCATGATGATGATTTCATGCTCAATCACTAATAATAGATCATAACAAGTCCTAGTAGGTCTGCACATGCTCGGTGTCACTAATTCTATCATAGCCATTCATAATGTCTGTGACTCACAGAAATTTCTCAATAATATCACATTCTATTTTCCATAGTCGATAAAAATACACAGGTCATAGGGTAATCTACATCACAATGCAACACTAAAACATTAACCAAGAATAAAACTAAAAGAAGTAGATAGGGTCAGGGTTGTCAAACCTAAACCCCAATTAAGAATAGTTGATCCCTACTTTTTTTAGATACAAATGCAATTCCATATTGGTAAGTCATATCTTACCTGACATCTAGAACTCAAGTTCACAAATATCATAAAAATAGCACAAATAGCTCCAACAACTTTGAAAATGCTCCAATAATTATGAAACTAAAAAAATAGTAATCTACACATTAGTAGGCGTCAAATGATACCTATAAAGCTATAACTATAGCCAGGAATAAAATTTGCATCAAAATGGGCCCACGGGACACATAACCCAAAAATTCAAAATAAAAAGATAACAAAACATTCGTCACAAAACAAGGAACATATATACAAAATTTAAAGTAACGAAGAGAAATGAACGAGCATAATCAATGAAATAAAGTGGAGAATAAACTTGGTGAAATTTGGGGAACTATGTATGAAATTTAATGAAAATAGAACGGGAACATACCAATAATTGAAAAATATTTCAGTGATTTCTAACACTCCCAAAGGTCACATGCACAACCCCTATGTTTATCAACGGACAATTTTGAGTTTGAGTGAGAAAAGATGAATAGAAATGAAAGAAACATTTTGAAGTATTTATACCCCTAACTAGGTATATATCACAATCTTATGAATTTTTGTGACGACGGCGATAGATAGCTCAGGTTGACCTTCACAATAGCAATGATTAGGTCCACAATTAGGAAGAAGAAAGGGATAAAGTCACTCGATCATGTGATTGGAGGTCACCATCGTTTAGAGAAACTAGATTTCTCATTGTGAACATACAAAACTTGGTCGCTTACTTGATGAAGGACTTGGTTAAGAACCAACAACTATAGAAACATCAAAATTTTATCAAAACTTCATTAACAAAAAGAGTACTCGAAATGCATTCATAACTCGATGAACACAAACAAAATTTTCTAACTATATGAAAATGGCATTTTAGAGTCAACGACATAGAAAAATATTCCAATCTGAGATCCTTTTAGAAAAATATTTACTAAAATCAACCCTTATCTTAAATTTCTATAATTCCAAATGAAGTACTGGAAATGATCCCGACTAGACCAAAACTCTAATAATAGATTACCTAATCTAAAATTGATGTCCAAAGCTAACGACATAGGTATATTTTCAATCCGAGTCTTTAGTAATCATAAAGTTAACCAAATTCAAATCTTTGAACTCAAAAATTCTAAAACACAAAACCATATAAAATTACAATGATAGATTTTGGACAAAAACCAAGAGCTTGTCTAGATAAAGATTCATATTTTGGAGCTAACAGAATGATACAAATTTGACTCCAAGTTTTGTTTCATAATATATTGACTGAGTTCAATAGTTACAACAATTAGGGATATAAAATTGGGAAAAAGTCATAAAACCAAACAAACGATGCAATAACTAAATCACCAGTTTAGATAAGTCATAAAAGACTTTAGGAACTAAAGTGAAGCTCTAAGATTCAAGAAAATTTTAATAATAAAAAAATAACTGAAAGGGTCATTACTGTTGGTCAATAATTGAGGTTCTTTGTTCATCATAGTGTTGTGCTTGGAATATGGGTTGTTGTTATCTTTTGTTTTTAGTCGAAGAGACGAGTTATGAGTCAGGTTATTTTGGTGGCTATAAATTATTAAAAATAGAGATATGGTGGTTGATTAATAGTAAAAGATGATAGTTTACTGTGGTTCTTTCGTTGTGGTGTAAGTGTGGGGTTGACAAGGATGGGTTTTTAATTTAATAGGAGTTATATAGAAATATGGGGGTATTTTTCTTTTTGATGTCATTTCACCAATAATAACTCAGCAATGATAGGTTTAAAGGGTACAAGGTTTCTTAATATAGTTTGGGTTGATTAGAGTTCCGTCTGGTTTTTCAGATCTCAGAGCTTTGACTTTATGAGTTAGTCGGGGTTGTTGAAGTTTGAACGTTATTTCTATGGTCATTTCCATAGGGTTTGGGGTGTTGAAGCTTGTCAAATTTGTCCAACGATGATATGGGTTTCACCAGTGGTGGCGAATAGAAGTGGTTAGCTGGACATAGATGGGTGGTGCTGCTATAAAGAACAAAAATAGAAAGAAAAGAAAATCTCTTTTTGGAAACATATTCCTTTCCTCAATTTGAAATTTCCACCCACGCCTAATGCAAAGATAGTGTAATAATTATATAGGATATGTAACAACCTAAACCATTAGTGGTTCTAAACAAAACCAGCAGTTACATAAAATAATGTGCCAAAAATCATGGGCTACGTAAATAATATGCCAAAACCATGTAAATTTTAATTTATTTGTGCAAAACTATTTTCTACTTTTTTTTAATTAGTGGACTGTGCAAAAATTAGAAACATAAATAAATCATAAAAAAATATATTAAAAATCATGTAAAGAATGTGATTCAATAAAAGAGAAACTAAAAATAAAGTAATATTTTATTTAATATCAAAGGTAACTAAACTAAATTAACAATAATTAAAATTAACAAAAATAATAAGAAATTTTCAAAGTCTCTACATTTTTTAAAATGAGGATGATTACCAATAATTTGTGTTGAAGTTGGGGAAATGTATAAAGATTGTATTTGTGCAATTCAATGAGAAAGAAGCTTAAGAATATTTATTGATTTTATAAAATACCAGGCCAAAATTGGGTGTCAATAATGAGGTGTTGCATGGCGAGGCCAGCAGGGACACTATTTGTACAAATAGGGTTCTAAGGTACGACTGTCGTATTTATTTTTCAATGTTCGGTGGTTTGATTCAGTTGGTTCTCTATGAGACCCAAAACACAAGATGTTCTATTCACCCCAGTGCAACTAAGATGTATCAGGACTTGAGGCAGTTGTATTGGTAAAGTGGGATGAAGTAAGATTATCGGAGTTTGTTTCTCAGAGTTTCAACTACCAGCAGTTTAAGTTTAAGCTCCAAAGACTGGGTGGTTTGATGCAGAGGCTTCTTATTCGTACATAGAAGTGGGAACGATTGATTGTAGACTTTATATCAAGATTTTCACATACTTCTAATATTCATGACTCTATTTGGGTTATTGTTGATAGGCTAACCAAGTCTACGTACGGGTTCATTCATCTAACAACACAGAGAGGTTAGCTTTGATATATATTCGAGATGCAGTTTGGTTACATGGGATTCTTGTTTCTATTATATCTGATCAGGGAACTTAGTTTATATCCCATTTCTGGAGAACCATTTAATAAGATATGGCTATAGAGATCCATCTCCGTACAACACTCCTCCCACAGACTAATAGCTAATATAAGAGGTTTATTCAGGTCTTGCAGGACCTATTGAGTGCTTGTGTACTACATTTTGAAGGTTTTTGGGAGCAGAATGGCTTTAGATCCATTTAAGGCATTATATGGTACGAGGTGTAGGTCTCTTATCGGGTGGTTCTATGGTTTTAAATATATAGTTCACTATATAAATCTACTTTGGAATTCTCTTAAAAGGGTTCATATGATACTGGATAGACGTTAGACATCAAAGAGTGGGAAGAAGATTTATGGGGATCATAGGATTTGTGCCTTAGAATTTAGCATGGTGATAAGGTTTTCAAACGAGTGACTTTAGTACATGGTGTGATAAGATTTCGTAGATTGGGTAAGCTTATCCCCAGGTATATTAGGATGTTTGAGATACTAGAGAGGGTTGGTTACGTTACTTATCGATTAGACCTACCTCCTTTATTTTCAGCCATCCATTAGATATTTCATGTTTTTATGCTAAAGTCTCAGATTAAAATGAGTTTCATGTGCTCCATTGGCATTCATTTTAGTTTGATAAGGGTATATAATTTTTTGAAGAGCCAATTACTCTTCTTTCTGGGGATGTGATGACACTGAGGTCTAAAGTGATTCCTATTTCTAAGGTTCAGTGGAGACACTGCCTAACTGAGGAGGCCACCTAGGAGGTTAAGAGTGAGATGCAGGTGTTGTATCCACAGTTGTTTGAGCCTTCAAGAATTTTATTCTCCTTGTATTTTAAGGATGAAAGTCCGTTTTTATTAGTGTATTATGTAATGAAACTTCAAATTATTTTTTTACTTACATGTTTTCTTTAATTCTAGAACCTTCAAGTAGATTTTAGAAGTTTTTAGTGACCTATTTTGACTAGTAGTTTGGTTCCCTAGTGGTTTGACTAATATTTATCTCACTTCCCTTATTTTAGATCTTGAACATATGTAACCATTGACTTTAGTCAATATTTCTTGAACACGAGCTCAAAATCATTCTAACGATCCTATTAGCTCTGGAGCATGGATTTTTTCTAGGTAGACCCTTGGTTTCGATCTCAAAGCTTTTGTATTTTACGTTATTTGAAATAATAGTAATTGGTCGACAGTCGAATTTTGAATTCGGTAAACATTCGATGATCGGAGTGTCAATTTATAAATCTAACTAGTCCATTAGCTCTGGAGTGCCAATTTTTAATAGGTACCTTGATTGTTTTCTTCCCAAGGTAGTTGGGCTCGTTTCGGTCCCTTGGATGATTTTATGTCTTTTAGGCATTAAGTGTTGACTTGGTCAACATTTGTCTGAAATGACATTGTATCAAAATTTTGATTTCTCTATGAGTCTAAAATGTTATTTAGGGTCCATTATCACTATTGATTTGCGTGTATTGGACTCCAAACCTATTCTAAGGGCATAACGGGGACTTTTTCTTTACTGTTTTATTTTTTATTTTTACAGTTACTGGTGCAAGTCAGTTTTGTTATTCGTGATCATGAAGATAGTCCAAACATTCATCAAGTTACCTGTCTTCCTTCATTGCAATTGGGATGATCTTTATTGCCATCTTGAAGTTCTAACTTCTCTTTCAACGATCACAGATGCCTTTTGTCACAATCGTGACCTTGTATTCCCTAAATATACATGATCGCAAGCCTCACTATCAGAATTTTAATAACTATTCTACCACGCAATTGTGTAGGCCTTTGGGTACCAATATATATTAAACCAACTTTATTTTCTCAACTATATCCTCATAACTTCCTATTTCTCAAATATCTTCCAAGGATGAATTCTTGAGGTAATTGTATCTAAGTGTTGGGAAATATCTCTTACACAAAAATCCAAGTTCCCATATTTGTTTGGTAAGGTTTCTCCACTCTTCCTCATGGCTATGGGAATCTTTCCATTATTTATCCTTTTCTAATCCTTGATAAATTGTTATGTTCTAGGTAGTTAATTGTGATTATTGGTGTATCCCGAGTCTTATTTAACCATTAAATTATTGTCTCTTTGATTCTCGTACATAATTCTTGCTATTTAAAATTCTTGATTTTTGCTTTGCTCTCTTCTTCTTATTCTTCACCAATCTTTTTTATCCCAAATCTAATACAAATTATGCTCATCTTTTGAGAATGAGTCCCAGGTGTTGCTTGGGACTCTGTGGCAACTTTCATTTTTGGGTACGATTAGCAGTTCCCCTAGATCATTTTTTGAACCAAATTTCAGTTTAGCTCCAAATTTAGTATTAATATACCATTGGATTCATAGATGTATCAAATAATACAAATCTTTATTTTGGAGCTCCACCAAGAATGAATACATCCAGAACAACAAACTATCAACCATAAGCATTTAGCTTGTATGTTGACCTATTTGATCCATCCATCCTTATGAAAAGGCAAAATTTTTATGAGCTTTAAGTCTTAAAAAAAATATGGAGAATGAATTCTTAAGCCTTTTGGAATCCATCAAAAGTACCCATTTTGACATGCGTTCATACCATAAGCCAATGATTTTCGAAAGAACCTCTATGGGTTTTCTGGAATCTGTGTCATTAATATTTTATCCTAATTGAATTCAAGTGCAACGTATTCCTAAATTTTGTCAAGGTACTGCCATCTCTCAGAAAATTTCTACTATAGTTTAAACTATAAATATTTTTGATTCAGTGTTTTAAAGATTCTTATGATGCAAAAGTTGTAATGTTGCATTGTCCAATAAAGTTTATTTATGGGAAAATCCAAGACTATATGAAAATTTCATTTTATTAGAAACTTTCTGTGTCTATTCTATCCTTGGAAGAAGAATACTATAAATAAATTATATTCTGGAAAAATATATGTATTCCCAAGAAAATATGGTCAAAAGAAAGGGTACATTAGAATTACACTAATAATCACCCCCACTAGGAAATGGTTCGGCAAACTGCAAAAACAAGCACTATACCAAGATACAAGGGATGAGGTTACTTAAGATATCAAGAGAATGAAATTCATTGTTTCATCTAACATTTTGCACAAAATTGGCCTTTATGAAGAAGCACCATCCAATATAAAATGCTACTATACAAGAATGTTGAAAGAGTCTAGTAAAACAGGAACCTTTTTATGGAAAACATGGCATGACATAGTGGATGGAAAAAGGATACTTGGTCCTAGCACCGATACCCTCAAACACTGTAACTACAAATCTGATGATGTTGGATAATGCATACAAAATAGTCACCAGCTTGTAAGATGCCTGGATATCTGCTTGCAAGTTTTCCTAAAAGTAGCTTATAAACTTGCTTACTACTTGTTTTCAATTAGCTTACTTACCTATTTCCAATCTTCCAATAAGCATCTTATCTAGCTTCTTAGTTTTACGTATGTATTCTTATTAGGCTTGTGTTTATTAGGCTCCATGTTATATTTATGGGGCCCTATTTGTAAGATAAACATATGTGACATCATTAATGATGAAAATAAGTTTGATGTGTCATTGCTAATATAATAAAGTTTGCCTTGTACCTTCTCCTACCTCTATATAAAGTGAGAGATATAGTCCTTAGTTTGAGGGGTGGAATAGAGTTAAAAAGAGTGGAATTGGAGTTAGAAAGAGTAGGTTTAGAGAAAAAGATTCATTTCGCTCTAAGTTGTGAGTCCTTAAAATTTGATGGAGATTTCTCTACCATTTTAAGAGAGTCTTTTTAGATGCAATTCATAATAGTCTTGTAAATACATATTTTCTATTAATAATATGTTTTATTTCTATTGTTCTTCTTCTCAAAGGGAATGGTATGACTAGTCCTTAGTCTAGTATAGCATTAGGAGTTCCATAGAAACATAACTTGTTGCAATAGGATTTTGAGTTTCTGCGGCAAGATAATTTACTACAAATACAATAGGATTCTGAATTTTATTACTGGCTAATTATCTATAAGTTTAATAGCCTTTTGTGTTCTATTCTAAGATAGCTTGTTTAAAGTTAATAACCTTCCGAGTTATAAACTTGTTAAAAATACAATACCCTTCTAAGTTACAAATGTATAATAGGTATAATAGCCTTCCAAGTTTTAGGCTAAGATGTCTTGTTCCATTCACAAAAGGCATCTGAATATATGATGTAAATTTTATAATTCAGCAAAGAGGGTTTCTTGAGTTTGTTTGGAGATTGAAAAAGAGGAAGCCACAAGTCGTTGATGTCAAAGGGTAAATTTGATTGCCACTATGGTAAAATTTATTGGTTGAATAACTTAGCAAGTCATACTTTGTGTTGTTAAAGTTAAGTTCTATCACAAGCTGACCATTGGGATGTTGAAGCCCAGTCCTAAATGTTTTGTAGCAATCGATCCTTTGGGTTGTTGAAGCTACAAACCTTTATGTAGGAACGCTTTTGTGTTGATAATCTTGTTTATTTTTTCCAAGGAATTCTAGTCCATATTCTTAACACTTGATTTTTAAGTGTAGGGAATTTATTGTTCTTGTAAAATGACTACAACCATTGGTAGAAAAGATTGTTTGTGTCTATAAAAGAGATAAAACTCCTTGGTAAGTTGTGTTATTGTTCCTAACTCTTGTTTGTTTTGCCCAGGGCCTCATTTTCCCTACCCTTCATACTTTTGGCTAAGTGTAGAAAAGCTATTACACCTATTGTTGGATGACTATTGTACCTACCATAGATTGTCTATTGTCCCTATAATATTGTCTGCCTTTCTTATGGGGTCCTCCCAGTCCTTTTCCTTTCCTTGTAGTATCTTCTAATACAGTATGTTCCAAAAAAACGAGGTATGCTAGTAGTGCCAAATCAACACACAATTCGATTCCACTTCAATTAATTAAAAGATAATGCATATGTATAGATTATTTGAACTTTAACCCATGGACACTTAAGAGTCACTTCTAAATGCCATTTATGTATTGAACTCGAGATCAAGTAGAAGGTAGAGGGTGGTACTATATCTTTGACAGTTATTCTAGGTACAACCATATTTCTATTTGTCTAGAAGATCAGGAGAAGACATTTTTACATGCCTTATTTTTATTTCAAGCACATGCCTATCATGCACAGAGCTACACCTTGGGCATAACATAATGGTTGAAACCACGAGTGGCTCTAAAGTAATCCTTGGCCTATCATAACATAGAAAACTATGACTGGAAACAAATCCAGAAGTCAATACATGGGCTAACTTTTGCAACATGAACGAATAATAAGAGAGTATGTGACTAAAAATTACATTATTTGAAAACTAAATATAACTTTTGACTGACCATCTATGAAGCCTCTACTAATATTGATGATTTACTGAGATAAAATCCCAAGACAACTCAAACAACTGAAAAAAATGTACAAGTCTAAAATAAGGAAAACTGAATGGATATGACCGTCCTCGAATGTGAGGACTTACCATCACTGAATGGAACTTGCTTCCCTTACTGTACATGAAACTAAAAGGAGTACCTACATCTACATTATGAAACAATACAGGCATAAAGTATGCAGCAGTACTCGAATGTACTGGTATGTGCGCTTATGTAATAACTTTTAGAAAATAACATAACTGAATGTATATATAGAATAAATGTCTAAATCTTGATATTAGAGCATTCAAACATGCATAAGATGAGACTAACATCACAAAACTATTATTGAGTTGTAAACTGAAACATGTCTAAACTGTAGGATGGGGAAATTGTAAAAGATTGAACAAGTAAGACCTAGGACTATAATATAATAAAGATTATTTACATGTATAAAGTGTAATACTTGAGAACTTAGAGATTTTATGTAATACATGTAAAGTCATAAAGAAAACATTCCTAACTAAAAGGAAAAGATGAATTGAATAAATCAACATAGTTCATGAAAACTGAGTTGAAATGACTCATATTTATTTGAAAACATGCTTGAAATTTGGGCATAATAATAATTAAAAAATAGTTATATCTACGTAAACTAGTGAGGTATGCAACATTCTTAATCATACTCTAAAACTAAATGTTGAACGAAGATGTACGGAAGTTTCTCATAACCGACATTTAACCATTCAAGCTACTTTGAGTTCAAAGTGCTTTCACTACACTAAAAAGGAGGGGTGATAAGCTACCAAAATTAGCATCAAACTATCCATTAGTTGTAACTTGGTGATGTCAGGCCATAAAACCTATGGTGGCAATGTAGTTATGGAACTCTGGTTGTATAAACTCTTGTTCTCTCTATGCTCAATAGTCCTCTAAAAACTCATTTCATATATATATATATATATCATTTAAAATACATAATTAGAATGTCCTGTCCATATCATTCATAAATCATATCGTATCATGTCATATCATTGTTCTTTACCAAAATTCACGAGTCACAACAATTCCTGGAGAATCATCGTGTTGAAATTTATACTTTCATGAGAAAATAGATTGATGAATAATTTCTTATAGTTTATCTAAAATATTAAAATCATGTAGTTTTTTCATTCTAAATCATGTAAAATAAAAAATTCCTGAAGAATAATAAAAGTCACATATAACTTTGATAAAACCAGGAGTAAATATCATGTGGGACAATAATGATTTGAAATTCAACATAGTTCATGATTTAGGTTAGAACCCTAATTTCAAATTCATAGAATTTGAATTGAAAACAATGAAATTTTTGCATGAAGGCGAAAGTAACCTTCATTGAATACCCACATACCTTATTGTGAAGCTTTTGGATGAAATTTTTTGTGGAGACTTGATTTTTCTTGGTCTGAGGAAGGACACTTGATTTCCTGGAGTGACTTTTATCTTGAAAACTAAATTCTTTTATGGAGGTCTTTGAGTGGGAAAATACAAAATATTTTTTGGTGGAATCCTTCTATGTGTATCTTGAATTTTTGAACTTTGAAGTCTTTTGGATTATTGAATTGGAGGGGAAGAACCCTAGGTTAGCATTGAGAAAATATCTTGAGAATTGAACATTTTTATTTTGATTCTGAGGAAAAAAATAATTTTGTAACTTGATGTACTACTTTTAAACACCCAACACTGTACTATTTTTAAACACCCAAAACTGACATATAATGGAACTTAAAATATTGGGAAAATACCGAAATAACCTTAGGAAAGTGTAGAGAAAAAATGATGATTTTGGGGCTATACTGGTCGTACCCACTCAGTATGGGTGGTACCAGTGAGGGATGGACCGTACTGAGGACTCTACCTCACAGTGCTTCACTAAAACAGGAAATAATATTTTACTTCGAACTCGAGTTGATGCTTGATCTATTGTGATGCAAAATAAATTCAAATATATTTAATTTGATACATTATGGGACATATAAATCCTTATATTTTTTGAGATATACCTATTTACAATTGACTCATGATTGAACCAACATGAAAAACTTAGCCGGTAGAAATGTTTTTTCTTCAACTTAGTGCCAGGGGTTTCTTATGACCCTAAATTACCTCCGACACTAGAAGTACACTTGGTAAATGAATTTAACATGTAGACTAAAGTATGAACTAATTGGTCTCAGATCTAACCACATACTATGATTGTTCAAATGGTAGCTCAAAAGTACGGAGTGTTATAATAACTCCCTATTGGAATCATTCATCCTCTAATGATGGTCTTTACTAGAAGAAACACACGTGAGCTAAAAGTTTGCTTTATTACCCCAAGGATTTGACAAACACATACTAAAAATGCACTAGCATGAGTTATGAGTAAAAAAAACTAGCATAAACTTGATGAGTTTGATGTAGTATTACACATAGGTCTTATTTAACATGGAGCTAAAACACATGAAGCATGAGTTCATTGAGCATGCAGTGAGAGTATGAATACCTTTTCCTTAAAAGATACAATTGATACCCTTAAGCATAGAAACACTTCAGTACATTAGTCCCTCTTCTAAAAATTATACTTTGTCATTTGCATCTTATAGTTCTCAAAAGTTTACATATATCTACTAGAACCTACTTCAAGCCTAACTTGGAGATACGTGGTGTTATATGTAACGTTATCATACTACTAATCCATTAGCTCCTATATAATATATCCCTACTATTACTACTTTTTCTTATACCTTGAATCAACTAATCCTTAATATCTAGTCAAGGAGTGACTAAAAACATAATTCAACTTCCATACTTTTACCAACGTGACATTCAAACTCATGTCTATATTCTCTTGATGGCTTTTTTGTAGTTAAAATTATCTAAGGATTTGCTAAAGCGTTTCTACCATTACAACTACCATGCACCCCTATCTAATAAATACTCCTAACTAGAACGTACCTCATACTACAACCACACTTAACAATATAGGTGACATAAATTCACCAAAGATACAACTAACTAAGGATTCAGTATCTCTCATCTCATACATATATTCACTAAATAAAATAGATCATGAACATAAACTATAGAAATTTGAAACTACGGTCAAATTCTTGACTATAAATATGGGGTATGACTAAGATTCATTAATAAAAGGGATACTCTTCAATCTAGATGGGGTTTGGTTGCAACCTTGACACACAAGACGGGGGTCTGTGAAGTAAAATCCTCAATAGGCATGAATACTCCATATACTGAATGAATTAAGCATGAATAGAGGATTGATCTACACATAGAACTGACGTAGCTTTACATACAAGTCATTGCATTAAGAGCATATCATAAGTTTATTGGGATAAGAATATGGTAATACATGAGCGCATATATCATGACTTTTATAACATAAGGCTAGAATTGATAACCTTATGGAATAAGATTGAGGTGGTAGTACTGAAATTTTTGTTTCTTATTCTTAGAGC
>JBDJHY010937317.1:0-14658 GCA_039654485.1 Withania somnifera
GTAAAGATATACCGAAATTATCAACAAAATAGAGTAATAAGTCAATAATCTTAAGAGAAATGATAAGATTAAGAAGGGAAGAACAAAAAGATAACAAATCCACAAATATCGAAAGGGGGAAGTGAATTATAATTCATGGAATGGAAACTCAGTGTAATCCACCAATAAGCATCCAATATGAATGACAAGTTAAGCAGTACTAAACCAATAATGAAATAGACCCCATTGCTAAGCTTAGATTGTAACCCTTCAATCTACCCTAAAAGCTCTAGTTGCCTTAACAAAGTCTTCAACATAGGTCTAGCATGTTAGTCCCATCCATGCTCGTATCAGGAAGTCCACCTAATGTTTTGTTCAGACACCAAATTTTCAATTTCTTAGGTAAGGTTTCAAGTTAGCTTTCACTCATTAAGATTTCTAGCTTCTTTTTTTTTATTATATTAGTTTTAATATTCATTCTAAATAGTTAATAACATCAAGTAATTGTTCTTACTTGATTGCTTTATTAGTTTTGAGTCTCTTTATTTCTCATCAAGCCATTTCTTTTGTAACTTTACACATTTTATTTCATAGTTTACTTTTTTTTTCTAGTCCTTTTCTTGTGTTTTTTTTTTCTGTGGAACGTGTTGACAACAATCACTATAGACCTGGGGTATCAATTGAACCTCGAGTGACACACACTAAGCCAAAATATTTCAACATCGGCAAGGCTAAGGTGTGAGGACTACTCAATGGTGTGTACACTTGATCAAATATTGAGGTTGATTACACTAACCGCTAACCGTTTGTTTTGTTTTTAACTGCCTATTCCTAATAGGTACACAAGGTGATGGAGGGAATTGAAGAAGTTTGAATGGAAGGTCTACCTTGGATAATGCATTAGAGGAAATCACAAGCCTATAAAAGGATGAGTATGATTGAAAATAGGATCACAAATTTTGAGAGTCGTTCTAGATCATAAAGAGCGTCGACCCCTCGAGGCCGTAGGGAAGCAAGTATTATTGGGGTTGTTCCCCATGGATCATCTAAAACTATAACCCCCAGAATGTTTAACCACTTTTTAACCCTTCCATCCAAAGATCCACTCCGCCACATTTTGTTTTCCAACATAGAAGTTCTATCCGAACAAATGTTATCCAAAACCAACAAAGGCTCTACAACCCACAATCCAACTATTAAAATCAAATTTCACTGCATAGCAATGAACACCCAAGAGTCTTTAATATGGAAGATAATCAAGAGTATGGGGATAAATACGGTGAGAAAGTAGATTTTAAGAGGATGCAAAGAGTTTGTTAATTGGGGAGGTGGTAGAGGTAGTAGGATGCATATACAAATGCTAGAAGGAAGACATTGAGGTCATAAAAACTAGGCATTTAAAGAGCATCCTTGTGTACATGAGGCATATGTTGAGCAAGGGAACTATTGAGGTTGTGATAAAGGGAAAAAAGTACAAGAACTAGACAGTAATCCAAACACAGTCGCAGCATAAGGAAAACTACCAACTACCTCAAAGAACCGGAGTCGAACTTATGGGAGAGTACCTGAACTCCACTTGAGTAATAATACAAATATGACCATATACAAAATTAAAATAGGAGAAAATGTAAAGGAGGTAATCTAAGTGAAGAACAAGAAATAAACACACAAAAGCCTCCCCAATGCCCCATCCTGTTGGTAGGCACAAATAGCAAAACAAAACCCACTATAACTCCCCTTTAAGCCCCGTGAGCACAAACCATGTGTGAATGAATGCATAGGGGTGTTTTAGAGTAATTAAATATAGTTCCATTTCATACCAATGATCTCTGCTCTAAAACTGTAAATCTCGGGTATCTACGCCCCTTTAGTGCCATTCTCGCAGGAAGTAGGGCTGGACCCCATGTAGTTTATAATGTTTTGTGAGGAGAGATTAAGGAAAATGGTCTATTTGATGAGTAAAAGTTGATTTCACTATTTATTTGGTCGAGGGATATTCCATCCATTATTAGAGGATGCTTAGGTATCGCAGGCTAGTTTTGTCTTCTCCAATGACTTGGAGTCAATTTACAAAGGCCTCTTGGAAAAGTATGTGCCCTGTAGTGCTTGGGTGAGTCTTATATAAGCTTTTATAGCTTTGAAACAATTATCATTATCTATTACAATGTACGAGGCTATATACTTTTAGTTATCGAGCAAGCATTGGAGTTGATTCCTATTAAGGAAGAGCAAATTTGCCGCTTTTCCTATAGATTGAGACCTAATTTGCATAAAGAGGTAGAGTGGATACTGGTTTTGTTTGTAGCTTTTCTGAATGTTATTGATCAAGATAGGAGCATAGTTGAGTTACATCACGAGTCCCAAGAGGGTAGCAAGAACAGGCAGCGCCATGTGGGAAGCTTTTCTTGTATTGATAAGAGGGTAGGGATTACAATAGAGATCAAATTATCCAGTTGTATTAGGCTTCCATGTGGGCTTTAGAGATGGGTTAGAGTAGAAGTCTGCCATGGGTTCTAGTTCAGGATTACAGGGTTGTGGTGGCTAGTTGAGGGCCTAGGGGCCCGTACGAGGGACCTGACATCGTGCTTCTATTATGGAGACCATAGACATTATACTAGATATTTCACCATGGGTGTTAGAGATGGTATGCTTGGAGCTTGCTATCAGTGCAGATACTTGGGTTGCTAGCTGAGAGATTATACTCTTTGTGGGACCACCCGGGCACACTAACCAATGCAACTACTTCAAATAGTACCACCAATTAGTGTGTCCAGACTGTGAATTGGGGAGTTAGGGGAGGTTATCAGAAGGGTTGAGTTGAGGATCGATGAGGTGGGGCCCGTCAGTAGCTGTAGCTGATCCAAGGTAAGGCTAAGGTGGGAGCCTCAGATGATTATATGTCTGGTATGTTACTTAGCTTTATACTTTGGTTCTTACTTTATTTTGAATTTAGTATTTACATTATTTCATTTCTTCTCTACGTTTCATAGAGGGCAGGCTTGCCTAGAGGATTTTTATCTATTCATTATTTACATGTTGGTACACTTGTAGGAAGGGATTTGCTGGTTAATAGAGTATTTGAGCCTAGTGCACTGTTAGTGCAGGATAACGGCACGCGGGAACACTCGTAGAGTTATAAAGGTGTTTAACATTGGTGTGGTTTACATAGTAGGGGCTAGTTGCTTTTCTTTTGTACTATTCTAGGTTGTTCTCCATGACCGTTTCCATGGACGTGATTGGTTTAACTCGGCTAAAATATGGTGCAAAAATTAGTGCACTTTCTAGTTTGGATTTGCTTCATTAATGGGCCTAGAGGTTGGATTTCCTCCTAGGAATTTCTTAGCCCTTATGTTTGTTGGTTCATTGCTATTTTTTTCCTTTTATTTATTACTCGCTTCTTTTCAGGGATGGGTGCTCGAGCATGATATGGTGTAGAGGTTATGATGGGTGGTTGTGCTACTTTTTAGTGGTGGATTACACATGCAATGACCTTATAAGTGTTTCGTTAGGTTTGTCGATGTCGTGGGTTAGTTGGATTGGGGGTGTTTGCATGGGTTCTTTGCTCCACAGCATTTAGGAGTTTTTTTTATTCTTTTTAGAAGGTTAGCTTGGTGTTGTCTTTTGATTATAGTGTTGAGATTATTTTTTCCAGTTCCTAGAGGTGGAACTCTATTAAGGTTAGGTGTTGTGTGTATGCTTTCAGGGTGTGGGTTATTCCCAGAATATAGCTTGGCGGATTAGTTCACATTCAGTCTAAACCTATGATTTGAGTTTGTTCCTTTCTTTTTTGTTGTGGTATTTGTCTTTTGTAGTTAGTTTCTGAGCTGACGTTCAGTAGGGTCGGTTATCATGAGACGTAAGGTGTTTGGTTGTTTTAGCAATTGTGGTTTCATGTTAGGGTGGTATCATTGTGGATACGATCTGAGATTTAGCAAAGCGGGTTTTTTTTTCAATTTGCATGACCTGTAAGCATGATTTTGCTGTGGTCATT
Source organism: Withania somnifera (assembly GCA_039654485.1). Taxonomy (NCBI): domain Eukaryota; kingdom Viridiplantae; phylum Streptophyta; class Magnoliopsida; order Solanales; family Solanaceae; genus Withania; species Withania somnifera. Next base: position 3,971 of record JBDJHY010937317.1, read on the forward strand.
ACTTGTGCTCAGGTCCTGTAGTGCATTCGAGTGAGTTAGCTCAGTTTGTTATTGTTTTGTTTGTGAGGTTAGCTAGTGGCCTTAATTTGGAGGTGTTAGTTACCTGAGGCTTAAAGGGTGCCCATGGGGAAGGGTATTTTGGAGGTGCTATTTAGCTGGGCTCAAAGGGTACCATGGGGAAGTGTATTTTGGAGGTGATAGTTAGCTGGGATCAGAGGGTACCCATAGGGAAGGGTTCTCGGACCCGTAATGTCTTTTTGGTTAGGATACCTGAGGTTTAAGGATATATATACGAGTCTATACTCCCTAACCAATTTGAATCTTCTGGTACTGTTCCTTCCTTTATTTTTGAGGATGAAAATACTTTTTAGTGGTTGATGTTGTAATGACTCGTCTAGTCTTTGTCTTGCTTTTCTTATTTTTCTACCTTTAGAGCTATCTGCTAGTTTATCCAAGTCATTTATGACTTGTTGGGACTAGTAGCTTGGTGCCTTATCAGCTCAGTTCCCTAATATCTTAGTTTCCCTATTTTGGAGTTTCAGTTTTGGAACGGTGGAATATGAGAGTAAATTGTTACTAACTAAGCTCGTGATCAGATTTCTATAATTTTGTTAGCTCCAAAAATCCTACTTTGGCCTAGCTTGACCTGTAGCTTATGTCCTAGAGTTTTATTTTGATATTGAGGTTTTTTTGTGGAAATTTAGTTCATTAAGATTTAAGAATTGTCTCAGAGTTAGTACATGGTGATTAGAGTGTCGTAATTCAATTCTAACGCTTCCATTAGCATTGGTATTGTGATGTTTGGTAGGTAGGGTTATTGGTATTATTCTTGAGGTGTATGGTGTCATTTTGGGTGCCTTAGTGTTTTAGTGATTATTTAATTAATATTTTCCCATGTGGGCTGGGGGATCTTTCTTCTCAAATGATCTTGTATTGTTATTTTGTCATTTTCGTTGAGGGATATTTTGTAATTAATATTCTCATATGACTTGTATGGGTATTATCCATGCATGGTGCATATTTGGTTTGTAAAAATTGAACTCCATTTTCATTCTGAGTCATTTTTTAAATGTTTTGAAATTATTTCTATTGTTGAAATTGTAGAACGATTTATCTGTCTAATAAATTGGTCCTTTTCAATGATTAATCATTCATCTGCAGGGTCTTTGTGAATGGGCAGGTACCAATTTATCAATCCTTTTGATCGAGAAATCGGTCAGCATCGGGTCTTTAAAGGGTCATTTTCTATTATTTTTCAAAACTTTTCCCATGTGTTTTCTCTTTAAACTTCTTCAAAGCATGGGTGATTGTTGCGTTTCTCAAGGGGAAATTATTTGTTATTGCTGGAGAGGTGTTGGGGAATGATTCTTAACTTCTTAATTCAAAATTGGTAATATTTCTTCCTGCATTTTCCTTATTAAGCTTTGTATTGGGGTTCTAATGGTGAAATACCATTTTTGGTTAATTGTCTTTTAGTTACATGACTTTAAGATGGGTTTGTTGATGTTTGAGCTCGGTGTGGTGTTGTGATTTTAGTCCCTTATTTTTCGGGTTCACTCTTGCACGACATTTTAGCGTGGTTAAATTTGTATGTTTTTTCCTAATTTAAGGAACACATGTCTTGGCCAATTCAGGACTTTTCGAAGGTCAAAATGAGCTCAAATTCGAACCACGAGTTCTTTGAGATTTGTCGTTCCTACTGGTATATTTAGTTTATTTTTTTGGATTACGGGGCCCATGGGCCCATTTTTAGGCTTGAATTTCAACCCAATTTGTATTGTACAATATGGGTCGTAAATTCACCATCTGACAATCGGATCGTGTTTCTGAAAATTTTGTTCTAGTTTGGGAAATTTTGAGGCAGTTTGAGTTATACACGTAACTTGCATGAGCTTTTTTTTCAGCGTCAAAGTAGGATAGGTTTTCCTTACTTTTTAAACTAGGTCCATGTTGAATAGTTGCTGGGTTTCACCCAGTAGTGGGATGGATAGGTAGTTTGTATGCCTTTCCTTCTATTTTTTTGGCTAGTTTACCCTTCTTGAGGCTAGTACGAGGGTCATATTTGACTATAGTCTGCAAATAGTTGCTCTGACTTCCAGGGGTAGTGTTGTTGCTGTAGTGTTATTGCTTGGCTATTTATAGTTGTTTGGATAGGATGTCTGGTTAGCCGGTGGCTTCTGTCATTTCCTAAAATTTGAGTGTGCCTTATATTTCCCATGGTTGTTGTCGTGTGCTTGCATGCTGCGGTTGGTATGAATTGTCCTGAATCTAAGTTGAAAAATCAAATCATTAAAACATTGTTCAATAGATGCAAGCAATGAATACCTTGAAGGCTTTATTTCATGATCCTTTAGATCAATATAATATTCTTATAGTCTCTTAGTGCAAGGGGAAGGCTCTAGTGTAAGGAAGGACTATTAAAGAAGTGGACAGGTTGCCCGGTGATGGACATGGCATCTAAATCCTCGTAAGAAACTGAAGAAATCGTACAACATGCCATCGAAAGAGGGGCAGGTCCTCCAACTCATTGCACAAATCATCTATCTTACCACCAAAAATGGGCAGGCTACCCATTTTGCCATCCTTGCTTTGATGAGCCTCCCTCATAGTTGTCCCTAAGGTGTTTGACTAGTTTGGGGAAAGGTCTTAATAATTAGGGGGTATTTTAGAATTTTTTTTTACTACTTTTGGTATAATAATGTATTTAATTTAAGCCATGGTCTATATATAATATGTCTTATAATATGTCTTAGTGTTCTTCTAAGTAGATTATTTTTTATGATCATTGAATTCATTTCTTGTGAGAGAATGAGTGTTTGGTTCAATCCATTGTTGATTTGGGTTTGATAAGTGAAGTGTCTTTGGGTATCCATCCATAGAGGTCCACCTCATAGGTTAAGTTCTTATAGACTTGATATTTAAGGGTCTTGTTTCCTATAATTAATGTTCTTAAATCCTCTCAAATCCTCCTATTTAAGGGTATTGTTTCCTATTTTTAAGTGTATTGTTTCCTATAATCGATGTCCCTATAATCTTATAGACTGAATGTTCTCTTTGAATTATAATAGGAGTTCACACTCTTTAGTGTTGGTTCTCCATTGTTTACTCTTGATTTTGTTTAATCTTCTATCCATCATCAATATTTGTCTAATTGTGTTTTTCTTGAGTTTTAAGAATCATACCATCGGTTATCATAAGAATGTTTAGATTTCGTTCCTATGAAGCTTGGTCTTGGTTTTGTTATTAAAATAATCTTTAAATAAAAAATCTAATTCGAAAATAACTTGTCTTTATTTTTTTTTTTATCGTTCAAACTTGTTTCTCTAGTGATCTTGAGCTAGGTTATAAATTTCGAGCTCCAATGAATGTTTTTCACAGTTGTTTACTTAAGGCTATTGAAGTTCTAGAGAAAGGGTTTGATTCTCGTTGTTTTTATATAGCTAGAAACTAGTGTTTTTTTCCCCATCAAAAAGGAAAATTTTGTTAAATTTGGAGTTGACTTGAAAGGGTTTCAAAATTTTGAATTATGAAGATTGTTCTTGGTGTTTTTCATGGGAACTTTGATCAAAAGCCCTTAGTCAAATATTGTGCAAAGGTGTTTAAACCTTTAAAAATTGTCTTCATTGAGGGTATAAAGGTCAAAGTAGTCTAGATAAGCAAAGAAAAGTCAACCAAGGAAAAGTTGATTTTGGGTAGTCCAAAACCTTGCAAATGTAGCCCCGGATGAGCTGCCAAAGCCCACATGAGTTGTCTCTTTATTTGGACGAATCGTCCACTCATATAAACAAGCCTTCCTAGCCCGAAAAAGCTTCCTAGGCTACCGTCCATAAGAAATAGTTCTTAAAATTTTGGGCCATCATCTAAACATTTTTTCCACCAATGGACAACACGTCCAAAGTTTCGTCCAAACACCAAATTTTCAATTTCTCAGGTAAGGTTTACAACTAAAATTCGCCTATTCATATTTCGAGTTTCTTTTCATTGATTTTAGTTTCAATTATTTATTCCAAACACTAATTAATATCAACTAATTTTTCTTACCTGATTGACTTATTATTTTTGAATCTGTTTATTATTTAATCTATCCATTTCTTTTATGATTTTTCTCTTTCTGTTTAGTAGTCTGATTCTTGTTTCTTATTTTTAGATCATTTCTTGTATTTTGTTCGCTACACATGTCGATAAGAATCACTATATACCTTGAGAAATAATTGAACCTTGAGTGACACACACTAAGTCAAACACATTTCAACGTTGGCAAGTCCAATGTGTGAGGACTACTCAAGGTGTGTACACTTAAGCAAATTCTGAGGTTGATTACACTAACTGCTAACCGCTTGTTTTGGTTTTGAGTGTCTATTCCTATTTTTAGGTACTCAGTATGACGGAAGGAGATGGAAGAAGTCCCAATGGAAGGTGTACCTTGGATAATGTATAAGAGGCAATTAGAAGTGTATCCGAAAGGATGAGTTTGGTTGAAAATAGGGTCACAAATGTCAACAGTGGTTCTATATCATTAAGGTTGTCGACTCCTCAAGGATGTAGGGAAAAAAGTAATGTTGGGGTTTGTTCACTATGGATTGTCTCAAACTATGACCCCCAGAACGTTTCACTACTTTGTTAACCCTTCTATTCAAAGAACTAACCCACCACATTTAGGTATCCATCATAGAATTTCCATCCAAACAAATGTTATCCAAAACCAACAAGGGCTCCAAAACCGATAACCCAACTATTAAAATCAAAACTCACAGCATAGAAATGAACACCCAAGAGTCTTGGATATGCAAGATAATCAACAGGATTATGGGGATGCCTATGGTGAAAAAGTTGATTTATAGAGGATGCAAAGAGAGTTTGTTAATTATGGAGGTCATAGTGGTGCAATGATGCATATGTAAATGCAAGGAGGAGGATATGGAGGTCATAGAAACTTTGCATTTAATAATGATCCTTGTGTAGATAAGGCATATGTTAAGCAAGGGAACTAAGGAGGTCATGATCAAGGGAACCAAGTACAAGAACTAGGCAGTAATCCAAACACAGCCACCACATCTATTCTATCTTTTGAGTGCTACTATTTCCTTTAATTTTGAGGACAAAAGTCAGTTTTAGTGGTGAATGTTGTTATTAACCAAATCGCCATTTACTCCCTTTTATTTTTTTCTATGTGTAGAGCCTTCAATTAGCTTCCTCAAGTCATTTATGACTTGCTGGGACCGGTAGTTTGGTGCCCTGTCATGCTTATAACTTTTTATCTTACTTTACTATTTTTAAAGGCTTAACCAAGAATAATGGAACTTCTGAGTGAATTCTTAGTAAATGAGCATGGAATAAGATTGCAACATTTCCATTAGCTCTGGAATGGTGAATTTTATCTAGTTGGACATTTAGTTTATGTCCCGATCTTTCACTTTGGGTTTGAATTGTTTTATGGAATTTTAGCTTAGTTAGAGTTTTTTTGGAGCCTGGGATAGCATATGGTGATTGAAGTGTCGAATCATAATACTGTGGCTTCTATCAACTTTACAAGAGTCATTGGATCTTCCTTAGGTGTTCGGACTCATTTAAAGGGTTGTTGTGGCTTGGTGAGATTTTTGATATTTTTTGTTGTCTTTTGGTTCCATGGTATTTCTATCTAAAAGATCTTGGTTGGTCATTATAAGAACTCTTTTATATCTTGAATGTCATTTCCATGCTAGCATCATACTTAGTTTGCTAAATATTTTATCAGAATGCTCATTCTAGAATTTATAGTTTTAGGTGTTGGGATTTGAAAGCACAGAGCATGTTAGACTTCTTGTTGTTTCCCCTGTGACGTTGCCCTAGCGAGGGTGTCCTTCGAGTACAGAAGTACCTCCTACGATCCTTGAGTCGCCCCAGCGAGCTTGCCCCTACAACCTTTCCTTTGCCATAACAAGGTTTTGCCAGGTGATTTGTATTCTCCCCTACACCCTTTTTATCTGCCGTAGCGGGTCACCCTAGCGGCCTAGGAGTTTGCCCCTATGGCCATGCCGCCAACTTATATACATAGCTTCTACTTCATTTCTCTCATTTACATCATGTTTCTACAACTGTTAAGAGCTGGAAGATTGTAAATTTGTTATTGAGATTAGGAAAGTATGTATCGCTACATGGAAATAATTATTGATCATTGTTTTTGTGTTTTCTCAAGGATCTATGCGGCAGTACCTTCAGAATTTTTTAAACACTGTGGGGCCAACAGATCTATCTTTAATCCCTATTCCAAACTGAGGTACTTTTCATAATATAGGCATCGATATTCTTAGTTTTACCCTTGGACTAATGTTTTTCTATATTTTAGAGGTTTCAGATGTTATCATGCCATATAGGGGTTTGTTCATTATTTTTTAGGATTTGTGCTGGCGTCAAAGTAGGCTACACTTACCTTTCTCATAGACTGGGACTTGTAGAGTATTTTTATTGTATGGGATGGTCGTTCTAGTGTTTTTTTATCATGAAGACCTGTTATTGCTTTTTTCCATCTGTCTACTTGTTCGACTTTCCCATAAAGGGACATGGTGGTCATTGGGGTGCTTGTGTATTGTTCTAGCCTTTTTGGGAGCGGCCTTTTTTTTAGGAGCTTGTGTGGGGCCAGATTATCAATGTGGGGAATCTTAGTTCTTAGATGGTGGCCTCTTGCGAATCCTAGTATATTCTTAGAGCTTGTTAGATTTACTATGTTGTATTATTGCATACATTGTAGAGTTAGATCGTGTAGTGGTGTCTAGTGGACTGTCGGGTGCAACCCGATGTTTCTATGGTATGTTAAGGGCCTAATGATACTGAAGATGGTATTTTCTAATGAAACTTAATTTGAAGATTTTCCAGTTACTAAAGTTCCATTAACTTGAAACCCTATGGAGCTAGTTTCATAACATGAGACTGGACTGAGGTTTTTTGTACTTGTACGTATCATCAGGGTTGTCGTATATAAGTGGGACCTCCCGTGTTTGGCTAAGGTCTTTTAGTTCAGAGGTGGACCTCCTGTACTTTTCTGAGGGATGCCTTTTAGAGATGGGATATCCGAGTGTTTTCAAGGATCCATATTAATTATTAACTTATTACACCCCTTACATTCATTGCTATCATGGCGTTTGTACTTTTTGGGCTCGCGAGGAAGTCACAACAAGTCCCTTGTTTGTTTTGGTTGTACTGTCGGTTGGATGGGGTGTCAGGTAGGTTTCGTATTTTTTTTTTCTTTATGCAACCAGTGATTATATGGGCAAATTTTTTATTTATATATTCTCTTTGATTTATTTTACGCCTTTATCTACTATATTGGTTACCTTCTCTGTTTCTCTTTATACTTAGCTGGAGCATAGGTATGTTTTAAGTATTCAATTAACTTGTGTTTTAGTGGTATATGATTTTTGTGAGAAAAAAGTACATAGACCTACTTTCTTAGAATTTACGTTCCTTGTCTGAGTTCACTTAACTTTATTGCGTAGTTGATATGTCTTCAACTTCCTAATTAGCCTTTTTTTCCTGCTTTACTTATTATTGTGACCTGGTTTTTCTTATATCGTATTCCTCTTCTGATACATTATTTATGTTTGATCATCCTATGATGCCTAGTGGGTACCTCTGTGTATGGTACTCATATTGCACTTCTACACTATTTTTTGGGGAAGTTAGTTTTTAGCTAGTTTTGGTTCAATTTGGTATGGGGGATCTTTATAATTAAAGCATCTCAAATGGTAATTTTGATGATTTCATTACTGTTTGTATATTTGGCTTGCTGAAATCCATCCATGATTGTGTTATGAGCCCCCGTCGAGAGATTTTAGGAATTGTTAAAAACTACTATTTTGTAGTCAAAGTGGCAAGCCTAGTTCCTTCATCGCGATCGTATAGGCTTAGGTCAAGATCCTGAAGGCTAGGTTCTTGTTCATTGCTTATACCTAGTTCTTTATCACTATTGAGTTGTTCGGTGTTCTTGTTTATCATAATTTCATAGTAGTTTCTGGATCACATTGGCATGGGAGAATGTGTGTTGCGGTTCCATGAGTTATGGCTGCAATTCGATGAGTTGGGCTCTAGCTGGTTGCAAATTTGAGGCATCTAGACCCAATCGTAATGAATGCGTCAAGTGCCAATATAAACAAGTTACATTTTCGAATTTAAGTTGTCTTCTCAAAATTTCTTTCTTCAAAAACTCATTTCTGTTTAGTTTTCAAAGTCATTTCTTGGGGATTAATGAGGATTGTTGGTGCATGCTGAGGGAATGTTTGGGTGTTTGTTTCATCACATATACAGGTTGGTTCTCTCTCTGTTCTCCTATTTATTCCGTGTAACATTTTTCCCTCCTTACATAAAGCCTTGTTTAGCTAACTGAGGGACTTTCGGAGATCCAATTGGGCTTATTTTCAAACCACTGGTTTCTTGAGTTAAGGCTTTCATCTCGGTAATTTTAGTTTATTTTTCGAGGCCGAGAGGCCAATAAGCCTATTTTTAGGCTCTTTTTTAACCCATAATTCACTTTGTAATATGATTGTTATTCTACATCTTTTGACCCAGATATGTAATTTGATAATTTTTTAGCGGATTAGGATTTTTTCTAGAGTTTTAGGTAGGTGTTGTGCATTTTTTGAGGATTTTCATCGGCGCCAAGGTAAACTAAGCTTACCCTTCTTTATATTTGACTATTATAGGGTAATTGTTTGGTATGAATTGTTGTTAGAGATTGTTTTTAGGTTTGTAGCCCTATTTTTATTGATTTCACTCCTAGTTACCTAGTTTCAAGGGTCCCGTGAAGGGACGTAGTGGATGTTGGTCTATATGTGGATGTCGCAACCTTGCCTCTGGTACCTATCTATGTGTTGTGTTGAGCCATACCGTGACTTGGTGAGCGAGATAAGTTCTTAGCTGGTGGCTAATGGTCGATCCTAGTGCTCTATATGCTTTTAACTATCGTTGTGTTGCATTCATGTATTGTAGATATCGAGATGTAGTAGGATAATCACAAATGGGGTTAGGTACTATAGTACAAAGACTTTTATTGGGATTAACTAAAAACTTTAAAGATGTACTGTCTTAGTAACTATACAATGGCCACTTGGTGGTATTGTGCTATTTTTAGAGTATAATTAGAATAAAATCCTTAACTATCGTGTAGAATGGTTATGAGTTCTAGACCTCTAGGGCGTATTCCCTCACAACTGATTATGTGTAGGGGACTTTTATAGAAAAGTCCCGCAATAGTGATTATAAAGGGCTGATCTCTGGGGCACGGTCTCCCGCTTCAGATTATGAGGCATGGACTTCAGGGGCCCAGACCATATAATAGATTATGAAGTGTGAACCTTAAGGAGTTTCCCCTACTGCTTATTATGAGGCGTGGACCTCTAGGGCCTAGCCCTTACTGCTGGTTTGAGTTGTGGACCTCTGATGCATGGAACTCTGGGGAACGGCCCCTACTACTGATTATAAGGCACAACCTCCCGAATTTGAGATTGTTATATCCTGGTTTACCTTTCCCACCACCATGTATTCATTCTCTACACATTGGTTGTACTTGTCGGGCTTAAGGGGGAGTCACAGTGATTTCTTATTTGTATTGGTTTTACCTACTGGCAGGATTTGAACTCGGTAGGTTATGTTTGTTCATTTTCTTAATATATCCGGTGTTTGGATGGTTCACTACTTCCCATTACCCCTATACTTGTATTTCCCTTATTTATGTAGTTCAGTTGTCAGTTATTTTTGAGTTGGATATTAGTTACGCTTTCCATGGTTTGTTTATCAGTACTGTGAGATAGTTGGTGTAAACCCATTTGTTCATTTACTTTTCTTTCATCTTTTTTTCATGTTTAGAACTGTCAGTTAGCTTCCCAAAGTCATTTTTGACTTACTGGGATTGTTAGTTTTGTTCCATGGATGTTCTACTTGTTATCTTAGTTTCCGTTATTTTAAATTCCTGAGTGACTTCTTAGTAAACAATTCAGAATCAAATTCTAATAGTTCCATTAGCTCCAGAATACCGACTTTTGTCTAAATAAACCATTGGTGTACTGGGGTTCTCATTCTTAGTTTAAGTAGTTTTGTTGAACTTCAGTTAACACAAGCTTAGTTGGAGCATGGGTGGACTTTTGGTGATCGTAGCATCAGATCGGGATTCTAACGATACCATTAACTCTGAAATTGTGATTTTAGGCTAGTTGTTTCTTTCATTTTCCTCTTGGAGTGGTCATTGCATTTTTAAGCTATTGGTTGGAGTTTCGCCTTTTTAGACCTATGTGTTGACTAGGTAAACATTTTATGCTAAACTTATCGACCAGTTTGTCTAACCACAGGGATCCTCTCCTGCTTATCCATCCATCATAAACAAAATAAGAATTAGATAAAAAATGCCATCTACAATGACCTTGTATCCTTATATATTGTGTTTGTTTGTGTGTGTGCTTTGGAATCCAAATATATTTTAATTGGTGATTTGGAGACCTTCCCTTTTGGCTAAGCTACTGTCAAAACCTATATCCGATGCAGGAAAGTATGATCATTGCATTTGCGAAAATACCATATGCCATAGAGAAACATTGATTTCACTTAGTTCATCGCGATCGCGGTCTTCTTTACGCTATTACAATGAATCCTGTTTCCTCTGTTCATCACGATTGCAACACTTTCCTACATGATTGTGATGCCTTATTTTCATTCCCTACACG
>JBDJHY010937427.1:0-14657 GCA_039654485.1 Withania somnifera
ATTAACAATAAGCGCAAACTTTTGCAAAATCCAAAAGCTAAAACGTGAGTAAATACGCACCGGAATTCGAATGCAGCTTCACCACGGAGAATAATTAGGTTCAATGCACCAGAAGAATTTAAAAAAAAAAACTTAATTGGGCATTAATTGTAGAAAAACCACCATGGTGCATTAAAGGTCGCTCTTCTGCAGATGCATTGAAGAGAAATGGACAGTTAAGCTTCACAGCTATCTTAAAAGTAATCACTTAACTACTTTCAAAGATCAATTCAGTTGGGTTGTAACGGCTAGTTCCCACATCTATCTAAGGGACTAGTTTTCAAGAGTAGAAGTATGCTTTATAAGTCCTCAAACTATTTTTTCTTTGTTTTACTTTTAATAAGCATTGTATCTTATAGTGTATACCCGTGTAGATAAAAAAGAAAGAGAAAAACTCTAGGAAGGCATAGCATAAAAGTATAGTATTTATTGGACTCCTAGCAAACTCAGTATTCATTGAGGTCTAACTGAGTTTACACAGACTTACTAAGATCTCCTATATCATTGATGGGCTCCTAACAGACTCAACAAAGTGTATGTGTGTTCACTGAGCTCCTAACAGACTTAGTAATTCTTGTGCTTTCGCAGAGATTCTAATAGACTCAGTAGTATGTGTGTGGCTAGGTTCTGTCATAGGCTCAACATTGAGAGATTGGGTTCATATTCAGACTCAATCATTTGGGTAAAAAAGTGTAACACTGAGTTATTTAACATTGAGTAAAGAATAGAGCAAAATAGTGAAAACCTCTTGCAATCTAAGGGGATTGGACTAAGGCTAATTTTAAGCCTCAACCAGTATAAAAACATCATGTGTACATTTTTCTTTCTGCATAGTTCTATAATGTTCATTCATCATATTAAAGTAAGAATCGACTGTATCAGCTAGAGAATCAACTAAGAAAAAAAGAAAAAATGCAATTTACTCCCCCTCCCTGTTGCACTTTTAATTGGTATTACAGTAAGGTCTCACACTCATTGCTTAACAGCAAGTGAGCAAAGATCACAGCAAGAGAACAATGGGTGAAAACAGATTTCAAGAAGATTTATCTGTATCGCCTCCTCACTTCAACAACCTACATTATGAATAGTGAAAAGATAGAATAAAGACTTTCATGCAATTTATTGATTATGAATCTTGGTTAGTTATTGAATATGGGCCAAAAAATACATAGGATAACAAAATTTAATACACTCATCCATGCTGATGCACAAAAAAATGCCTAAGCAATACACTTGCTTTACTATCTTTAAGCAGTAAAGACTTTGAGAATATATCCTCATGCAACACTATAAAAAATAATATGAAACATGCTTGAAAATATTCACAAAAAATTATGGTCAACAAAAAAACTCAGAGAAACATAGATGGTTCATCTAAAAAGACTCAAAAAAAAAAGTAGCCAGGGAAAAAATGCATCCTTTAAGTTGATTAGAAAAAAAAGGCCCTTCATGGTTATAATGAAGGTGAGTCTTGTGATAGAAGAATAATTCGCACTATCTTAACCAAAGATAGAAAAGTTGATTCAGACACAAAAGCAGAATGTGTAAATGGTCTTGAAAATATTGAAGGACCTTTTTCTAAGAATGTCAGAGTCTACAAATGATGGATTGTGGAGATCAGCATTGACAATTTTAAAAAGCCACTTGTTGAAAAGATCAAAATAAATAATCTAAATTGGAGTGATGATTCAGACAGCGATCAAGGAAACTCTTCAAAGATGTTCCTCATAACAGCAGAAGAAACTAATTAACTGAGATCTTTAAATTGCTTTGACTGTAGTCGCTTTAGAAACCTATTAAATCAAGAAATTATTGATATAAATGCATTCAAAGTGATCTCATGAATCTTTAAAAGATAAAATAAATCTAGAAATCAAATTAAAGGATATTGTTGCTATAAAGGATCACTTTAAAAAAGAAGCATTTCATATTAAGAAAGACATAATAAGATTAAAACCCATTTTCCCTAAAAAGTCTTTCAAATTAAGATGTAAAAATTTTAATCAACAGAAAACTGAAAGAACTTTTAAAAAGATTGTCAATAACATATGATGCACCAGTCACCATAGATCGGCAAATGATACAGGTTTTAAATAAAAAGAAAATGTCAATAGATTTCATTACTCATATTTTTACTGTGGAATAATTGAACATAAATATTTAATTATAAACTTCATTCATACTCTAAAATTAGGTTTGAAAACCCAAAATAGTAAACAATAGTTGACTCTGAAGGACTCAAGCATACTTGATTTACCAAGAGAATACAGTTGTCTACTATTCTGCAGGAAAATTCAGAAGAAGATCTAAATAAAGTGTGATCAAATGCATGGTGATAGTAGATCAGTCGACTACCTAAAGAAGAGTAGTCAACTAAGAGCTTGATTATTTAAAATATAGTAAGATCGGGTTCAGAGGTTTGAATTCTTTACTATTTAAGCACTATGGATTATCATATGGACTTGATCGATCACATCTTTTAAAATATTATCTTTTAAATAAACTCTACTAATTTTGTGATATATATTTAGCCGACTTAATGAAGGACTTATATTTCCAAAATCTATTGGGATTCATCAAATCTCTTTGATATCGTGATTGTTTCTATTCTCTAGGTGTTTATTTATTGCAGTAGTTATGATCATACCTCTTGGCATTGTCAAATCTTTGTGTATTTTTACCTTCTTATCACCCTTTAAAATCAATCCTATTCATCCTTATTTTCACTCATTTTTTTCAACATGTCTACTAAAAAACTTTAAAGAAAAGTCTGAAAGCCTAAACTCTAAAAAATCAAACTCTTTCATATATTTCTTTAATGATGATTGTGTTCTTAGCACCTTCAAAAGGAGTGGAATTGAGTCTGAAAACCCTTCTAGTCCTAAGATAAAATTTTGGAGTACTCCTCGTGAAAATTTATTTAGAACTTCTAAAAATAAACCCATTCTACATGAAAGAACCATAAATCTTAATCTTCTCTCATCAATAAAATAAAATATTCATGAGATCTTTAATTTTCAAGGTTGGGCAAAAATCTTTGAGATATTCAGGCTACTCTTATGAACTTCAAGTAAAAATCTTTTATGCAAATCTTCATGTTACTAAGAATGATGAGTTTGAAACTCTGGTCTGTAGAAAACGAATCCTTATCAGTATCTCCTTTTTTGATCATAAGTTTAAAACTAACTGCTCCGGTTTTAAAATTATGGCTAACAATGAGTGGTCATCTGATCTAAATATCACTCTTGATTAGGCAAAACAGTTTCTATCTTTAAGAAATTCGCTATCTGATTCTAAACTAAATTTTGAACGATGTTTCATATTTCAAATTCTCACTACTACTCTTGTGCCTAGAGCAAAGTTCTTCTCTACTATGTCTCCGTTGGACATTTTCCTGATTTACTGTCTTGTTTTCAAATAAAATATTTGACTATCAACTCTTCTAGTAAATCAGATGATTGATGTCTCGAGTGATTCTTTAGATCTTCCTTATGGGAGGATCATATCTCGAATCCCTGAATATCACAAACTAGACATTGTTAATATTCTCATATTTGATGTAATCCTACCTTTTGACTCTAAAGCCATTGAAAGAATGTGGTGCATTTAAATTGGTGATACCTGGGTTCCAAAACAAGATGACCATGTTATCAAGTCTTCATCTCAATTATATCCTTTAATTTTGGCAAAGTTCGATACACTACAGGCAAATTTAGTAAATCTTCATGAACAATGTAAAACTCTAATTGATGTAATAACTTCAGTCTATTTATATATTTCTCATAGTAGAGATGCTATTAGGAGATGCTCTAACTACGAGGGAGGATAAAGTTTATTGTTCTTATTTTGTAACATTTTTGGTAAGGATATGGTGCCTATAAATTTTATATGAAAAATTAGTATCCTTAAAATGAGATACATAACTGATCTCTCTTTTCTTTTTTATTGATTCCAAAGGGAGGAAAAGATATTTATATTATATATTTCTCTTTGTTCATAATCTATTTGTAGGTACGAAGAGCATAGTGGGAGTATATTGTCTAACAATTCTGGTACATGAAAGACAACTATGATGTATTAGTGTTATCTATAAAAAGGGAGAGATTGTTAATGTTCAAAGTTTCGATGAATGACAAAATACAAGAATATCTCATAATAGCCTTGAAACAATTCCTCCTTATAAATAAATTTCTACATGCTTCTAGGAAGGCTGTTGCTCATTGATAAGATCTTTCATATGGCTCATAAATAATATACAAATACAAAAAAAAGTCATCAAGCACAAAACATTAACTCAAGTATCTCTCATGAATAGAGAATACGCAAATGTGTTCACGCCTAAATATACTATGCTACAAATGTATTCACATCTATACTGGACGGAGTATCCGTTAAAGGAGGCTCTTTTACATATGCACAAAAGAGAAATGGACTGTAAGCTTAACAACTTTCTTGAAAGTAGTCACTTGGTTACTTTCAAAGATCAATACTTTTGGGTTGTAATGGTTAGTTCTCATATCTATATAAAAGACTAGTCTTTAAGAATAGAATTATGCTCTATAAATCCTCAAACTGTTTTTTCTTTGCATTACTTTTAATAAGCATTGTATCACATAGTGTGTACTAGTGTAGATAAGAAAAGAGAGAAAAAAATTGAATAAGGCATAACATCAAAGTATAGTGTTTACTTGGCTTCTTGCACACTTAGTATTCATTGAGTTTTAACTGAGTTAAAACAGACTTAGTAAGATCTCCTATGTCGTTGTTGAGCTCCTAATAGACTCAACGAAGTGTGTGTATGCATTGAGCTCCTAACAGACTCAGTAAGTCTTGTGTGTTCACTGAGATCATAACAGAATCAGTAGTGTGAGTGGGCTAGATTCTGTCATAAGATTAGCATTGAGAGATTGGGTCATTCAGACTCAATTATTTCTATATAAAGGTGTAACACTAAGTTACTTAACACTCAGTAAATGATAAAGCAAAATAATGAAAACCTTTTGTAACACAAGAAGACTGGATTAAGACTCATTTTAAGCACCAACCAGTATAAAAACATCATGTGCGCGCTTTTCTTTATACACAGTTCTATATTGTTCATTCATTGAATTAGTAAGAGTCAACTGTATCAACCAAAGAGTTGACTAAGAAAAAAAGAAAAGTTGTAATTTATCACTCCCCTCTTGCACTTTCGTCCTACTCGAACAGAACGTAAACGCCCTCTTAAATAGCATCTAGAGAAGACTATTGTGCAAAAGTAAAAATCCAAAGGACCAGTTATTGATGAAGTCCATGAGCAACCTTGGCTTGTAATTTGTAAACGCTTACTCCAATTATTTCCTAGACTATCAATCCACCTATTGTCAAAACTCCATCCCCTATACAAATGCCAGAGATTAGAACTAGCATGCCTCAAGTCCATTTCAAAGGTGACACTTAAATCTAACTCAAGTATCTCTCATGAATAGAGAATACGCAAATGTGTTCACATCCAAATTTGTTATGCTACAAACATATTCACATCTATCCTAGACGGAGTATGCATTAAAAGAGGTTCTTCCACAGATGCACAGAAGAGAAATGGACCATGAAGCTTAATAACTTTCTCGAAAGTAATCACTTGGTTATTTTTAAAGATCAATACCTTTAGATTATAATGGCTAGTTCTCACATCTATATAAAGGACTAGTCTTCAAGAGTAGAAGTATGCTCTACAAGTCCTTAAAATATTTTTTCTTTGCATTACTTTTAACAAGCATTGTATCACATTGTGTGTACTAGTGTAGATAAAAAAGAAATGAGAGAAAAAATCGAGGGAGGCATAGCTTCAAAGCATAGTGTTTACTGGGTCCCTAGCATATATAGTATTCATTGAGTTTTAACTGGGTTAAAACAGACTTAGTAAGGTTTCCTATGTCGTTGTTGAGCTTCTAACAGACTCAATAATGTGTGTTTATTCACTAAGTTCCTAACAGACTCAGTAAGTCTTGTGTGTTCATTAAGATCCTAACAGACTCAGTAGTGTGTGTGGCTAGGTTCTGTCATATGCTTAGCATTGAGAGATTGTGTTCATTCAAACTCAATCATTTTTGTATAAAGGTATAACACTAAGTTATTTAACACCCAGTAGAGGATAAAGCAAATAATGAAAACCTCTTGCAACCTAAGAAGACTGAATTAAGGCTCATTTTGAGCCCCAACCAGTATAAAAATATCATGTGTATATTTTTTTTGCACAGTTCTATATTGTTCATTCATCGAATTCAGTAAAAGTCAACTGTATCAGCCAAAGAGTTAACTAAGAATTTTTTTTTGCAATTCACCACTCCCTTCTTGCACTTTCGTCTTGCTCGAACAGAACTTGAACCCCCTTCTAAAAAGCATCAGAGAAGACTTATGCAAAAGTGTAAATCCAAAGGACCAGTTATTGATGAAGTCCATGAGCAACCTTGACTTGTAATTTGTAAACGCTTACTTCAACTGTTTTCTAGCCTATCAAGCCACCTATTGACAAAACTATGTCCCTTGTACAAAAGCCAGAGATTGGAACTAGCAGCCTCAAGTCCATTCCAAAGGTGACATTTAAATTTAACTTGCTGAATTTTTCTATCTTACCTCCTACTCTTATTAGAAATGGATTTGAGGCACTAACTGAGAGAGACCATATCACGCTCATCAATAAACTGGTTGTTTTGGAACATTATAAACAAAGAAGTTCAAACTTTATCTTAGGAATAAAGTTGTTAAGTCATCTAGACTTTTAGAAACAACAGTAAAACATCATAATGTCAAGAGGGTACTGAACAGTTCTGCTTCAAGCCAGAGCTCCCTACATAACTATCATCAAGCCAACAATGGGATAGTTTGGATATTATGGGATCCTAATCGGTATTAGGTGATTATGGTTAGTAATGGAGCACAATTAATTCACTTCAATATCATATATAGAACTGAGAAAAGTGACTGCTTAATAATTGTTATCTATGGCTTTAATAAAAAAATGACTGCTTAATAATTGTTATCTATGGCTTTAATGTTATGGAATATCGAAAGACACTTCAGAATTCACTTGAGACTACTAGTGTTGGTATAATGAAGACATGGTTAGCGTGTGGAGATTTCAATGCCATACTCTATCCCTGGGCATAAAATATGTATATGCAAAGCCAGTTTTATAAATTTCCTAAAAGAATAAAGGTTAAATATATCCTCGAACTTTCAAAAACAATATGAAAATATCTTTCGTTATACTCTTAGATTGTTAATACCCTTACCATCATTCTTTTGGAGCATATATACCCTTTAATTAACAGATAACGACGTTGACAGCCTAAAAGTATAACAGAAGGTATTTGCATGAAAAATAACATTGTATAACCATTTGAATAAAATAGTTACCTAACATAGCCTTATTTTTAAAAATCATAGCCCAAAAATATGCTCAAGCCAAAGGCTTATTTCTGTTCGAAATATACAAGTTTATACATTTGTATACAATAAATGTAGAATATTGTATAAAATCTTGTACCGAGTAAAATTAGACTATTCCCGTTGAAATATTTTCTTGAGTTTTATGTAAGTGTAATTATTTTACTTAAACTATATATGGTTCTGTTTTTTCCTATTTACATACCATTTTAAAAAGTTTTGGGGTATATTTGATTATTTTCTGTTTAAATTAAGTGAAAAAGAAGATAACTAAAGCATTAAAAAATACACGAGTTTACTCAAGAAGAAGGTAACTTTTATTTCTTGAAATTTATTTTTCTAAGTTAGTCTAACCAATTACGTGAAAATAAATGATTCCCTTCTTTTCTTTAGTAGATTTGCATATAAAGATGGTGTTTCACATTTATAAGCTAATCAAACTATTTTAGAATTATTATTTTTATTAAGCTACGTATTTGATAATGCTAAAAGTATTTATATGCTAAAATCAGGTAAGTCATTAGTTGATTACCATAACTTATGATTTTACAACTTACAAACAATTTTAACAAAAAATCTTTTAGGGTAAATGACACGGATCACAACACTATAGAAGTTGATTACACTCTCTCACATGATTTTTCTTAATTACATAAAATCCTAATATTTTTTTATGGTGATACATTCCATCCTTCTACATTAACAAGTCTGATACATTGCAGTACATTATGATACTTCATGATATATTGCAATTATTCATAATAAATCTCAAGTTATTTTCATTGTGTACACATAATACATTATAGTCCTTCATGATATGTTAGCAGTATTCTTCTTCTGTCTCTCCGTCTTACTCTTCTTCTGCTTTGTACAATGCATCATCTTCTAACAAAAATGATGTCGTAAATCCACACGAGAAATAGTAAAGCGAATCAACCAAGAAAAATCTCAATTAACTTGATACCCATTTCTCCAATTCCGCTTCTCTTTCATTTCCACCAAAAGTCGCTCAAAATATCTAGCTGATTTTCATCAAATCTTGATTTCCAGTACAAAAAATGAATACTAACCCTTCATCTTCAACTACTGTAACACTTAAATCTAATGATAATATTTCAATTAGGCGTACTTCAAATCGAACCCAATTCAATATTCACTCAACAAGAACTTCCAGGTTGCAAATCAATTTTTAACTCCAAGATAGGTGATTTCTGTTGTTTTTACTTGTTAGAATAGTCTTTATTCCTACTGGTGTCTATGCAGAGACCAGCATTCTTTTTTGGGTAACTAGATAAAATTTGGTAAAGTATGAAAGTGGAGAAAAAAAAAAAGAAAAAGTAGTTAAAAAAATATGATTAAGCGAAAGAGTTGGAAAAGTGAATAGTAATAGTAAAGGTATTTTAGGTATTATGTATGTTTTTTCCAATCTTTTATGGCTTAATCCCTAATATCTTTTGTAGTTTTGGAAATATTCTTCTGAAGATGTAAAGTCTGATTGTCTCTCTAATCTATTTCTATTATGATGTGTAATAATGGTGGAAGATGGCAAAATGATGAAAAATCGATGGAGTAGCGACAAAGTGTATTCGATTTTTGTAACTCTCTTTAAATAGATATATTAATGATATTTGAACTTTTATTATAAACCTTAATCATTTAAACATTTTGAAGTGATGCAAATTATAAAAACGCACGCATGAAAATCTTAACCATTTACACTTTTTGAAGTGATGTAAAATTATAAACACAAATGCACGGAATGATTAGAATCCAAACCTTAAAAACAGACAGAATTTTAAAATATTAATACTTGGATTAAGCGCAAACAAATGAGATCTTAATGTCTTATTTGAGCAAATTATCTGAAGTTGATGTAACTAACGTCATATATTTACTTTAGTATAAACACCAAATACATCTCCAACAAAGTGCTGGCAGAACCATGTTTTGACTACCAAAATATGTGAGTGAACAGCCGGCACCTTACTGCAAACAGGGAACTGAGGAAATCTATTTCTTTTGTGGATTAGAGACTGGGTATCAATTTCTATCAGGTTAATACAACTACTGACAGAAACATGGGGGAGGAAAGCCTCAAAAGTCGAATAAAAAATGCTTGTCAGAAAAATTCTTTCCTCCCCTCATAGGTAAAATCCGCATCTTTAGCATCCAGCCACTCCAAAAGGTAAGCAACCACAATAACCAAAGCTGTCTAATTAATACAAAAACATCATAGGGGTCAGGAGAGGAGAAATGAAGTGATTGCATTAGACACATTACCATGGAACAAGTGGAAAGTCGATTCTACCTGCTCCTGAAAGTTCTACAATAAAAATTCCTCCCACACAATCCAAGACTATATACACTCGTATTTCCGGAGTGATGGCAGAGGTACAGCAAAAGACGGCCAAGATCTCAGCAGTTCAGTAGTTTACATATGCCTCGAAAGGGTACAACTGTTCACCAAGTCACTCCTGGAATGTCCTATTCAAGGCTGTTAGTGCAAATAAGTAGCTGTAATAAACCAGACAAAATCAAGTTAGATGAATCTTATGCAACCTCTGGTGATATAACATTTCAATCATGAAATTAATGTGCTACACGTTTTCCTTCTCCTGCAAATCAGAAGCAAGCCCTGAAATGCTCTCTTCAGGAACCATATCTAATCTCAGTGGGCAGGGCAAACTCATGTTATCTTTGCAGCACAAAGCAGTGACACGAGGACCAAATATGCAATTACAACCACAAGAACGCACCCTATCTTCTAAAGGATCTTGTCACTTTGTTAATACCTCTAGGCTACAGCCCAAGTCAAATCCTTTAGGGAGATGTTTTCCAGTCAAACTGAAGGTTATTGAAACCATTGACTGCTCCTAGACCACTAAGTAGCTGGTTCCCCAAATCTTGTTGCTGTTGAGTCATATTTTGCTCTCGTGACATTGGCATGCCTACTCTTCCATTCATAGACATGGAATTATTACCCAATGCAGCCCGAATTCCATTGGCCATTGCAGCCTGGTTCAGTCCGTTGCCCATGTTCCCATATCCTGGACCCATACCTATATTAGCATTAGCTGTCCCATTCCCAACAAGGCAGCTGCTTCCATTAAGAATGGAATTATTAGCAGATGCTATCATCCCATTTACATTTTTCATATCATTCCCCATGGTACCACCACCTACGAGGCCACCTCCACCAAGTTGGGAAGACATCATCATTTCATGTATGATCTTTTGTACAGAACTCTGAGAGTCGTTAGCATCAACATCACCAGAAAGAGTGGGTTGATGCATAGAAATATTCGGGGAATTGGCAGAATTCATGTGTGATCCTGATGATAAGCCACCATGGGAAGTTTGTGGTGGATTGCTTGATGAACATGGTGTTGGAGATTGAAACGTGGATGAGTTAGGTTGAGACTGTGGCATTGCATTTGAAGAACTTGGTGAAGGCATTTGAACAGCATTTCCTGCATAAGGGCTGATCACACCATTTCCAGCATAAGGACTGCTCACACCTGGGGTCTGTTGCCTAGAGTTCATGGAATTTTGGTGCAGTAGCCGAGCAACAGGACTATTAGATGAAGTAACAGATGACTGGTTCAAAGAGCTGCTTATGCTCGGAATGCCATTGCTGGACGCAAGTTGCATTGCACCAGCTTGGACAGAGCTCTCGTGGTTTGAGTTCTGACTGGCTGTCTGTTGTTGCGGCTGAGATTGTAATTGTGCCTGCTGCTGCAGCTGCGACTGTGATTGTGTCTGCTGCTGCTGAGACTGATCCTCAGATGGTTGAGCTGCACTATGTACCCCAGCCGATGAACCATTCCTACGAGGAAACTTAGCCAAGCTCTCTGGAAACGCCAAAGTTCAAGCAAAATCATAAGTTTATGGACAAATTTCAAGCACAATTATAAGGTTTAAAGAATTTTATCAACCCCAACACTCATGGGTACTCACAGGGTTAAGTTCTTAGCGGTCGTTTGGTTTGAAAGCAAGTTGTGATGGGATTAGTTATTCGGGGATTGTTAAGACTGGGATAAGTTATCCTAGTATTATTTGTTATTGATTGTTTGGTTTGTTGTATGAAAAATAATATGCATGGCATAACTTTTAAGAGTAAGTTGTTTGTTTACAAAAATGTGATCAACCTTATTTAGCTTTTTATATTTTCTTTGCAAGCTTTAGTTATTCATTCTTAAAAATAAAACCCTTATCTTATTTAGCTTAAATATTTTTGTTGCGCATTCTTATGGCTATGCCTCATGTGTTTAACTGTGTGTTAGTGCATACATATATAAAAAAGAAGACAAAAAGAACAAAATGTACATGTGCAGATTGGTGGTTCTCTTTCTAATATTTATTTTACATTGTTAGTCATATGCACTAGTTTTATTTGATTAGGAGTATATTTTTTTACCCTGATTTATTGCTATTTTTAAATTTGTGAGTAAATACATTCATTATACTTTCCTACCAAAAGAAAAACATTTGTTATAGTTGAAAGTTGTGAATCTTATTCTAAATTGTGTTAAAAATGACATGAAAAATAATGTATAAAAAAAGGTATGAGGGATATTTTAGTCATTTTAATTAATTTATCCAGGACAGCCATCCTGGTATTAATATTCCACCCTGATGGGGTGATAACTTATCACAGCACTAATTATTAATCCTGGGATAAGTTATCCCAAGCTTTGCAACCAAACAAGAATTTAAGAGGCATTAAATAGTTATTTCAGGATAATTTTTTCTTATCCATCACACCAAATAACCCTTACAGTAGAAGCAGACTATATTACATTTGACAAGTTAAAGGCACATAGAATAGAATCTGCATTTGATCAGTAAGTTAAGATTTATTACACTTGTAAATTAGGTAGGTAATTACCAGTTTCCACCTGAAAAAGCAATTTCAACAACTTTCGTGAAAATTTAACATCAGATAACATTCATGACATTTGATGAATACCGATCATATACTAGTCTCTAAACCATCAAACTACAGAGAAAGATTAGCCCTGCAACTTCACTTCTGATCTTTGAGATTAACAGGTGGGCATAGAAACCTTAATTTAGTATCAGAAACAAGTAGAAACATAAACAAGCAGAACTTACCCATAGGCCCCGTCCTTGTCTCTCTGCTGTAGTCAATCAAATCTTTCATGCTATTGACCACTTCTGATATCTGCAATGGCACCAGCAGTACGGAGCAAATTAAAAAATTATATCCCCCAAAGTAATAATTGAAGGGAAGATCAAAGTAAAACGATTACATCAGACGAGCTAATCATTTGAATTCACCAGCGTGCAACTTTCAGTCAGATAATCTTCGTTTTGAAAATGACACTTGGAAAAATTCAAGGCCTATGTGCTAAACACTCGAAAAAGTAAAAAAGAAAGGGAACAAGACCTACACGCTAAACACTTGAAAAAAGTAAAAAGAACGGAGAAAATCGCTTAATTAGAAGTTATCTTGTACAACTAGACCATTTATAATCCACTGAAATAAAATTGCAGAAATGGCATGATCTCTGTGAAATTAAGGAAAACATTTCTGAACAAGAAGAAATGATTTTTGCTAGAATCTCTATCCTAAGAGAAGGCCAAAATACATTCCAGCTACTTCATACATTAATCACAGTCGCCAGTAGGAATTTCTAATGCTGACAAAAGAAAAATGGATAACATCCCTTAGCTGCTACCAGCTATAAAATCTGAATTTTGGCATTCATTTCCAGCTTTGTTTTGAATTACGTAGGAAGATGAGAGATTAAACAGAGAAGGGGCAAAGAGGATTAGGAAGTTGGATAGAACTGATTGAGATGGATATTGCACACAGAACAGGCAAACAATAACCCGGTAGGGAAGATAAAGAGAACTCTAACAGAAGCAAATATTTCAACAATTTGTAGTGATATTCCATTGATACATGCAGAGTATCTCCAAGCAATCCAAAAGAAAGACCAAAAGAAGACTCTTCCAGCATAAGAACTAGTTGCACACCTGAAGGCATCGTACATATCTCTTTGTATACCCCAAATCATTTACCAATGGAACCTCCAAAGCTTTTGCCAACTGACGAGCTGAGGCAACAAACCTGAATCAAAATCAGAAGTCAAAACCTCAAAGGTGATACTACTTAAAATTGAAATCTAAATGAAGTACATGATCATTATAAAATACACAAACATAACATCATTTTCTAGAATAAGAGAATCTGTACACATGATTTTACCCCTTATTTTAGAGATTGTTCCTGATTATGATTGAAGATATTAAAAGAGTATTATCCCTATACCAAAATCATATGGAGAGGAGTCACCATCAAAAGCTTGTAATGTCTCGATTTATTGCAGACCTAATACGGAGAGAACATAATCGAAGCAAATGATCCAAATAGGTGACAACACCGCATTAGGATTAAGGCTTAGTATTGTTGTTACACTTGCACTAAAGCTGACGTTTGCTAATTGTTGTTAGTCAAGGTATAGGACAGTATACCAATGCAAGAAAAATTGTGAATAAATAACCTCAAGTTTTAGAGAAATGCTAATTTGCATTGAAATATTATTATTCACAAGCAAAGTAGTATCGGATGATAATGAAGTTGAATGGATAAAGCGGATTAATGAGGCAGAGCCAATTTTCTTTCAGATTACATTGTAGTTGTTGATAGATTGATTATGCATTGCTTGTTCATAATAACAGTCATGATATAAAACGGTATGCACATAACACCTTCACTTCATCTTTCCCCTTCACCCACCATTAAATTTAGCTCCCCAAATTTATGTAGCTCCACGATTGAACAACTAGATGTGTTTCATAACCCCCCACTCAATGTCCCCCATACACAAAAGCGCAAAAGAACTCTTTATGGTTTATTAGGGCCTTAAGTGCAAATAAAGTGTGGGCTCTAGTGAAAAAAAGGTGCAAAGGGAGAAAAAAGATTCAAATATATAGGTGTTGATGATGGACTATTTTTTTTTCAAATAAACGTGGTGTCCGGACCAGCTTGCACGCACCTCGAAATACCTGTCACTTCCCACCCGTAACAGGTACCAAGTGTCATGGACTAATAATTAGAAGCATAAATGACAAATATATGAACAAAGAACTGGAGTAAAATTACCATAAAGTGAAATATCCATTTGTTTAGTGTCGATTGTTCAGTAGAGGTAAAAAGTAGT
>JBDJHY010937535.1:0-14657 GCA_039654485.1 Withania somnifera
ATTGGATATTACCTTAAATTGATCATTTATTTGATAATTTGCCTGTGTGAGGACCTTGTTGATTTACATTACTTTCGTTAGTCCATATTCCTTTGTGATTATGATATTATTAATAGTTGTTGGATTATGTATCTTGGTATAGAAATATAGTCCTTGAAATAAGTGATAGACATGAAATGAAAAGCAACGGTTGAGGCTCATTTTAGCATTACAATGATATGATAGTATTGATGATATGAAAAATAAATGTTGAGGCTCGTTTTGATATATCTATCATATGAGAGTATTGATGATACGAAAATCAAGGGCAGTCATTTCAGCATTGCTATAATTTGAGAGAATTAATGATACAGAAGTAGGGCAGAGGTTTGTTCTAGCATTGCCATGATGTGTATATGTGTGGATAGGATACCATGCCGGTAGGGGTATTTGTCTTAACCATTGTATTTATTAGCACTCATTGATTATTATATGTTTCATGGACTTCACTTGGATGTGTTGGTTTCTTACTCTTGATATTAATATTATATTTCCCTTTTTATGTTGTTGGATTTGTGAAATTAAATAAGAAAATCCTCCTAATTATGATGAACAGAATAATAAAAGTGATTATTGATTATAAATTAAGAAAGTTGGATTTCTTAAGATTGATATGGAATGGGGAAGATGGTTATAAATTTCTTGGTTATTCATTACCTCAGTCTATTCATTCAAAAATCATCCCACGAGTTCGTTCTTTGGCTCCCAAGATATACCTTCACACCGCGGGTGGACTTATGTGTTGGCGCTGATGGGGGTGTAAAGGCATTCTTATAGGAGTCAGCATATTAATTCATGGGGTTTCCCCACAAGACATGGCTTGACTAGAGAAAGGAGAATTGCACTTGGATGAGCTAGTGATGACCCTAGGATAGTGATGGAGATGTGATGAGTATGGACTGGTTCTGTCATGATTTTCTTATTTGGTTTAATTATTTCAGAGTCTATCCTACGATTCCATTCTTTGGTTCCCATGATATATCCTTTGCACTATAGGTGGACTTATATGCTAGAAACTGATATGGATAGTAGACTGAGTAGTGTTCCTTTAACATTGTCTTATTCCTTTTAGAATCTATCCCACAAGTCTATTTAGAGATTCCCAGCATGTACCCTTCACAAAATAGGTGGAATTATGTGTTGGGGACTGGGTAGAGCATTAAAGAAATTTTTCCATAAGTTAATAGCATGATAAGTGGGATTTTCCAATGATCGAGAATTGACTTGACAAGGGATGCCTACACCTAGAAGGTAAAGGGTAAGATTGTGGTATTTGATGTTGATTCAGATTGAGTTATAGTTGATTATTACGATACTTCATTTGTATAGATTCCCTACAAGACTTTACTTTTATACATTATATGTTGGTTTTGAGATCAATACTATTGGACCTTTGATTACATGATTTAATTGTTGATATCTCCCTTTGCCTTGTATACGTTATTATCATATTATGTAGGTTATATCGTTTGCTTGCAGGTTGTATTTATGGAAGTTTCAAAAAGTGTCTTAGGATTTTTAGGTGCTTGTCACCACTTTGTTTTAGAGCTAGCCAGGTATACTTACTGAGTACCTGTTGCTTTTTGGTACTCATCGTTGCTTTTTCTAAACCTTTTGTATGTTTGAAGCCTTGTATTGTCTAATCTTCCCTCTTCAGTTTGGAGTTTCACAGTTCATTAAAGAGTTTTTCAAGGTATATGTTTGTTGCCCAGCAGACGTCACAGACTCTCTTTATATTATGTCTTTCATTCAATTTGTTTAAGGATTTGAGACATTGAGACATGTATTACTCACCGAGATTTGTATTGTACTTTTTTAGCGGCTTGTACACATTGACTCTAGGTTTTGGCAATGTGTTTTAGACTGACTTTTTTGTGTTGCACCTTCTATCTTCTTGCTAAATTTATTTATCTCTATGTTTAACCTTGTTGTATTGAATTTTCTTACCTGTCTAGGTGATATAAGGCATATTCCATCATGATCGAATTTAGGGTCATCATGAAACACCAACTATTCGATACTTCTGACCCATTGACATAGGCAACACACTCTAATTGCTAATAAGATGCATTTTCAGTACAAAAGTATCATCACTAACTTAGATTTTCACTAAGTACCCATGCAGCACTTGATAATTTGCTTACAAATATTTCACGATCTTGAAATCTAAAGAATGCTAATTTGAAGAAAGACACAAGAGAACTATCAACGAAAGATTTGTATTGTAGAGAACTTGATTGATTTTCGCTTGATAATTTTATAAATGGATGCCTTTCTATTTATACTATTCATCTAGGGATAAAGTGTAAATATAAATTTTTTACAAGTCCCTACTCTAGAATTCACTACACAACTACAATATTTCAAAAACCTTCCATGAAAATCCATGGAATTCTAAAGATTTCCAAGGAAATTCTCTGTATATCTCTAAAATGTTCCACTAGGCTAGTCTTCTCTCCACATAATTTATTCACATAGGAAATTTGTGACACATGGTGCCTATATGGAATGATGATATGATGGCTCATCACACTCTCCCCCATATGATTTTGCAATGATCGCGGTTTATTGTTGTTGTATAAACTCTCTGATATTGTCGTTGAATTTCCAAAAGTATATATAGCTCTCATTGTGGCTTCCTCTGGTGATTGACCTTTCCAATTAATGAGAAACATAATAGTGGCCTTTTGACCTACTTTTCTCCTATCCTAGTAGTCAATTATATCCTCAATCTCTCAATCATATGAGGCGGTAAGGTAATTAGTTCCTCACTGACTGCCCTTGGTTGGGATCATCTTTGTCTTTATGATATGGTTTAAGCACACTAGCATGGAAGATGGGATATACCTTTAGATTATATAGTAACTCTAATTCATATAAGAACTTGACCACATTGGCAACAATCCTAAATTTTCCCTCATACTTCCAAACCAAGTTATGGCATTTGCCTCATAGTGCCTTAAACTACCTTGGTTTAAACATCACCAAAACCATGTCTCCAACCTTATAATTTAAAGTATGGCGCATGCAGTTGGCAAACTTCTTCACATTTTTTAGCCTTATCTAAATAGGACTTAGAAGTATTGAGATATTCTTCAAATCCCTCCGCTTTATGGTATGCCCCTAAACTTTTGCCCTCAAATACAGCTAGTAGTAAAAGTGGAGTTCATAGTATTTGGCCAATGGCTAAATCAATTGGTGTCCACCGAGTAGACTCACTCCACTTCAAGTTATATGATAATTGATAAATTTATGATCCTCACCCAATATTTTTTATGTGAACTCATAAAATGCCTCAAGAAGCACTCCAATAAGGCATTGACCCATTTTGTATGTCAATCTATCTGTGGGTGAAAACTAGTGAAGAAATGCAACTTTATGCCAAATATATCAAATAACTCTCTCTAGATGTTTCTTCTAAAATGAAGGCCTCAATCACTAATGATATGATTTAGCAACTGCAACACTTTATTACAGCTGAAGAATATTTTGGCATCCTCTCTAGCAGTACAACCTATTGTGGTGGGCATAAAGCTAGCATACTTTTGAGTACGTCCACTACAGCCATGATCATCCCATATCCATAGAACTTTGGTAAGAAAGTGATAAAGTCCAAAATCAAACTCTCCCATGGATGCTCAACAATCAGTATTGGCTCCAACAACCTCCACATTGTCGCTACTCCACCTTGTATTGTTGGCACAGAAGACAAGTTTGCATATAAATTCAATATCATTGTGTATGATCAACCAATAACACACTAACTCGATCAAGGTCCTTGTGTGACGCTAACCTGGGTTCCCCGCTCATAATGTATCATGGATTTCCTTCATAATCAATCGTCTAATGTTTTCAAACTTGGGTATGTACCCTCTGACCTGTATTAAGAAATATTTCATCGTCCACCCAAAAATCTCTTTGTCTTAGTTTGGGAGACTAACTCCAGAAACTTATTTGCCTCCAGATCATGTTGCATTCAGTCTTTGATAGGGTCTTAAATGTCATAACTTGCTGTGGTGATGGCATCAAGCTTGAATGTTCTACTTGAAGAGTCATTCTCAATGTTTCCCTCGCCAACCTTATACTCTAATATGTAATCAAATTTAGTCAAGAAATCCTTCCATATAATTTGTTTTTCAATCTTTGCCATGAATTTAGACCTGAGAAATTAATATCTCGATGTGTGGAGTAAATGAACTATGGTTGTCATCATTTTTTATTGTACGATATACTGGCATTCCATATCATTTAGTTTGCGAATTTCAAATGTAACAGAGTGCCTATATTGTATCAACACACCTCTAGTAGAAAAGTTAGAAGCATTGTTGTGCATCTCGAATGTCTTTATAAAATTAAGCAATGCCAGGACTGGTTCTTATCTAATAACTCGTTTATTGGGGAAGCCTTAGCATAGTAACCTCTAATGAACCGGCGATAATAGTTAGCAAGTCTAAGAAAAAATCTAAGCTTGGTCACCTTCGTGAGTGCCTCCCACTCTTATATAGCCCCTAATTTGTACTCATCCATTCATAGTCATCCCTATATAATGAAATTTACCAAGAAGCGTATCTCATGCAGGCAAATTCAGACTTCTCCTGTTAGATGTAAAGCTCAATTTCCTGAAAGACTTGGAAAGCCTTTTTCAAGTGTTCCACATGCTCCTCCAAGGTATTTTTATAGAGGACTATGTCATCAAAGTACACTACTAAAAATTGGTTCCAATAGGGATCAAAAATCTTATCCATCAGTGTACAAAAGGTGGCGGGTGCAGTGGTTAAGCCGTAAGGCAACACAATCACTTGTAGACTTTGTATCTCGTCATGCACACTTCTTTAGCTCATCCCTTCTACTATATGCACTTGGTAGTAGCCTTTTCAAAGATCCACCTTGGTAAATTACTTGGATTGTCCAAGCCTATCAAATAAGCTAGAAATAAGCAGGATATGTACTTGTTCTTTATCATCACTTTGTTGAGTGTCTAGTAGTGTATACACAAGAATAATGACCAATCCTTCTTATTTTGGAACAAGACTGGTGCTTCATAGGATGTTTTAGACTAGTGGATATGATCATCTTTGAGTAACTCCTCTAACTCAGGTGGTGCCCTATGATATGGGGCATATACAAGTGGCTTGGCTCCATGATCCAAATCTATATTATAATCCCCTTCGTGTCTTAATGGAAAGTATGTTGGTTCTAGCTCCATGGCACCAAAAATATATCAGTTCTCAAGTGATTCACCAAAGTGATGAGATCTTTTCAACCAAGATAATTAATGAAAGATGACGGGGGCGCGACTTACACCTCGTCTCACCACCCCAAAGCATATGAATCTACCCCACTCATTCGTACACACACCGACTGGATCATCCATAGAGAAGATAATACTGGGGCGGTGAACAAGGTAGGATAAAATGGTATTTGAACCAAATTCTCTCATTTTAGTTGAAAGAATATAAGAATTTCTTATTTTAAATCTCCTTGATCATGGCATCCTTGTTTGATCCAATCACCCTTTCTATACAAGCTGCTAATGCCTTTTAGGCACAATTGTCTTTTTCCAAGTTTGCAATAGTGGGTATGAATGTCATCTCCCCTTTCTCAAGGCCCTTCACAAACTTCAAGGCCAATAACTATTCTTTTCCTTCTATCTTTGGAACCTTAAACATGGGAACCATACAAAACTCTTCCTGTTTCATAACCAAGTATTATTGGAGATAGGGATCGATCATAGTATGATAATTTTGGAAGAAATCTTGCCTAAGAGTTATCTCAAAAGTTGTCTAGAGGAGTGATAGTGAAGTTGGTTTTGCCTTTCCACTTGCCCAATGTGATGATAATTCCATTACAAACTCCACATAAAGGAGTCAATGGGAATTCACTGTCATAAGGCACGTATTTCTTGGATTGTAGATTAGCCCCCCCCCAATAATATGGCTACTCCCTTGATCATAATGTATTCCTCTAAACCTGAGTCAACCATAACATCAGTAGGTTGTTCGTTGATGGTCATTTCCACACATTAGGTGTTATATTTTTAGGCTCCTTTGATGGCTTATGATAGCTCTATGTAGTTTGATCATGCCAAACGGCTTTGTGTCAGAGCCTTTCTTTTGAAATTATTCATCTTTCACCTTTCATTCACGTAATATGGCCCCAAGGGTGTTCATTTTTTTTCACCTTTCATAGACACAAGGCCCTACCATGCACCAATTTTGCACTATGAACCTAACACAGTACTTATAACCACGAATGGCCCCACAATAAGCCTTGGTCTAGCAAAAAGTATACAAGGTGAACTAAAAAGTAATGTGGAAGCTAATGCATAGCTAAAATGTTACAAAATAAATAACTATGAGGAAATCCTAAGTATGAGAAACAATATTATTTAAACACTTGGTACAATTGTCTGACTGACTGTCTATGAAGCCTATACTAATACTAATCAATCGCTGGTACAAAACCCTGAGATTACTCTAAAAACTGAAAATAACTACAATATAATGAGAAATCTAAAAAGATACCTTAGAAGAATGATGACTCACCAATAGCCGACTCAAATCTGTTTGCACCTGCTAGCTATGAAACTGGAAGAAATGCCTGAATCTACATTATTAAAAAATATAGGCATAAGAACTATGCTTCAGTACATGAAAGAATATTGAGTATGTGAGCAATGCAATATCTTTAAAAGTATAACTGAATATATGTAATAGGATCCATGCTTGAAACTTGAGTATGAGATTATTTAAATATGCACAAACTAAGACTACCGACATGAATATATTACTGAGCTGTAAATTGGAATATTTTTGAACTACAATATGAAAGATTTACAAATTCCACTAACATTTAAAACTGGTAATATAATCTAGTAAGTTCATGTTACTTGCACCAAGAGTAATAATGGAAAACAGGGAGTTCTTAAATAAAACATGTAAAATCATATATGAGTAATACTGAACTGAGTAACTATAGTGCAACCATGAGAAAACTAAGATGCTACGACTTACATTTATTTAAATATAACTGAAATTTTGAATGCATAAGTTTTTTTTAGTTAAATCATACAAATTGTTAAATTGGTGAATCATGCAATATCTGCAGTAAACTATAAAACTAAGGTTGAACATGGTGGAGATTCTCTAAACCTACATAAGCCATGTGAGCATCATGGAGTCTAATGTACCACCCCTACACTAAAAGAAGGTGTCCAATACATGATAAGGTAAAAGACCTGATAGTTGTGGATCTTCTAAACTGATCCTAATCAGGCTAAAAACATGTGGTGGAAACGTAGCTCTAGATTGGTGTTATCTGAAACATGAATCTACTCAGTACAAGATAATACTCCCAAAAATGAAATGCAGTGCTCATGATATAGTAAACTATGCATGGACTAGAAAAATCTTGACTTCATTTAAGTTTTCTAAACTAAACTAGTTATGCTATCATATTGTGAGTCTATAATCAATATGAACCTAAAATACTGATATTATGCTAAGTTTAGCCTAAAAATTATGATATCATTCATAGTTTACTTAAAATACCAAGTATACTGATAAGCATGGTTTTTTATCATGCATAAGTCTAAGGATAATATAATTTTTGTAATAACTGAGTAAAAGTAATAAAATTCATGCATGGAACTGAGCATAATATAAAGACTGTGATAATATCATGAAATACAAGAACAACAACATACCCAGTAATTTCCCAGCAAGTGGGGTATGGGGACGGTAAAGTGTATGCAGTCCATACCACCACCCTATTGGTGAGGTAGAGAGGTTGTTTCCAAAAGACCCTAAGCTCATGACAAACACCACAGTCTAGTACAACAATAAATAATAAAAAGTTTATTAAATGACAAGAAAATAAAAAAATAGAGCTGTGTAGAAAAGAACGCAACAATCAATCTACACAGCAACCTCAATTCAATGCCAAAGACAGGACACTACCCTACTACTAGCACGCAAAACCCTTAATATCAAGAACTCACACCTACCTCCTGACCTGTCCCCTAATTCGTGTCTTCCACAACTTCCTATCATGGGTCATGTTCTTGGTGAGCTGTAACAGCTCCATTTATGTCTAGTCACCTCTTTCTAATACTTCTTTGGTATACCTCTACCTCACTTGAAACCATCCAACAACTCCTTCTCACACCTACGCACTGGAGCAGTTGAGCCCTTTCTCATCACATAACCATCTCAACCTAACTTCTCACATCTTTTCTTCCACCTAACTCACCCCTACCTTTTTACAAATAACCTCATTCTTAATCTTATCTCTCCTAGTGACTCTACATATCTATCTCAGCATTCTCATCGTTGTCACTTCCATTCTTTGAAAGTGAGAGTTCTTCATAGGATAACATTCCGCGTTGTACAACATAGAAGGTCTAACCACCACCTATAAAACTTACCTTTAAGTTTAGGGGGCACCCTCTTATCACATAACACCCGCGAGGAGAGCCTCTACTTCATCCACCCTGTACTAACCCAGTGAGTGACATCCTCATCAATCTTCTTATTTTCCTGAATCATAGACCTAAGATACTTGAAGCTATCTTTATTTTGCATGACCTGACTTTCAAGCTTCACTACTACCTTATCCTCAGACAGTACCTTCCTAAACTTGTATTTCAAATACTTTATCTTAACCCTTCTTAACTGAAATGCTTTAAACTCTAGGTTTTGTCTCCAAATATCATGACATAACATAAAAAATCTATGAAACAAGGTTTACATGCATAATGACTTCATGGGAAACTGAGTTTAGCCTAAAAATATCATAGGAATTGTATTTGGAACATGTAGCACAATTCGGTAAACACCCTAGTTCATAGGATCAAGGATTCTTAACTAAAAAGTGTAAAACTTTGGGAATGATAATTAAAATAATTCTAATTGAACACTCACATACCTAATTATGAAGCTCTTAGACTAAAAACATTGGGGGAGAGTTGAATTTCTTAAGCCTAAGGAGAAAATCCTATATTCCTGACTTGAGCAAATCTATTTACTATTAAGAGCTTTGATTGATTTTATGAGGGATAAAACTAAATAATGATATGATATAATCTAGAAATGGACTTTATAGGGCTAAAAAGCTTGGAAAGGGGATAAAATAGCCTTTTTAAAACGTGTAGGAAGTTGCTGGAAAATCAACTGTACATGCCATATTATAGTCGTGATATTGACATCATTAACCCTACAGTTTGTACACTATTTTTTGGTGAATATTGGGTGTTACCCCTTTTATTATTAATATTAATAATCCAACAAACATATATTTACAAATACTAGTAGGTCCTAATCGGACCAACTTAATTACTTAATGCAAAAGAAGAAAATAAAATACAACTTTTGGCCCAATCCTTTCCCATTTAACCGTCCTACGTTTCTTTATATAAATCCTGAGGTATGTTGCCGTTGGTATGGTATCTGAATTGTACCTTCTTCCTCCTAATACTTGTGATTAATCTTGTTTCGTGAATTCTTTGTAGAGGTTCTTTGTTAGATTCACAAAGTTCTATGTTATTTATTAATCTCATTTATTATCCTTTTTTTTCTTTTCCCCCCTTCTGATTAGTGATTGTTCCAGTGTTCTCCGATAGAAGATAGTAATGGTTGTTATTTAAAGTGAGGGATTCAAACTCATGGTCCTTTCATTTCCTCTTAGGTGAGTATTCCCTCCTCTTCAACCTCTTTCTATTCTTGATTTTCTAATAATATGGTTCTTTATGTATAAAGCTAGGATGGGGTGAATTCAGATGCTCTAGTCCTCCTTCTTCTAAGTGTCGTCACCGGTACCGGGTTTAATTCTTTTGATTTAAGCTTTCCACCCTCCCATAGTCTTGAACATCCTTATAGTTCTTCACTAAAATAGTCATAACTCTTTCATCTAAAATTGAAATAACAAATGATTTGTGAGTTGGAAACTAGATTTAAAGAACTTTAACTTGATAACTATGGGCCACACAACACATTATATTTTTAGAGATGTGGTCTTTTAAATTTGACCCTTGTAGGAACATAAGTGGAAAACTTAACCAGTAGAAAGACTTTCAACTCAACTTTGTTCTAGGAGTTTCTTAGGACCTTAATTCATCTCAAAGAACTTCATATACTTAGATATTGATATTATAAAGTGATGGGAATTGGCCAAAGTGTCTTTACTTAGAAATCCCAAAAATTTTCAAGAAGAATCCACAGATGAATAGTACGATTCATGGAGTTGATTACATAGTTTGTGGTTCTAGTGTAAGCCTTGGCCTGAAAAGGTCACTTTGTTGATTCCATCTTTGAAAGGACAGTAAGGATCGTGAATTCAACTTCACGGCCTATAGAACTTTGACTTAAAGGCCAAAATGTTAACTTTACTGGATCAATAGTATGATATGATGGTATGGTACGTAGAGTTGATTCTATGGTTCGTAGGGATGATTATAGACTTGAAGATTAAACTACCAGTTTTTGAATGAATACTACGGACCAAGGGCTATGGTTCACAGTATGGCTCATACTATTGGCTTGCAATATTTTTCTCAGATTTTCTCTGGGTTAATCTTGGGGACTATTTCTAAGGATGAATCGTATCTAGGTGTTACAATATCTTCCCCTTGGAGTCATTCATCCTTGAATTTAGACTGAAACTGAGCTTTTGAGCATGAACTGATAGAATTGAGTACAGGACTAATATTACATAAATAATAAGTTAAAGGTGAATATTCTTTTGACTTAACTCAAGATAAAATATGGATGAACAAACTTGTCATGAATGCATGCATGCAATTCATAAAGGAATGACATGAAAGCATAAAAACAAGAGAAATAGTTATAGAAGGAAAATAGCTACCTTATGTTGCTGGTGCTAGAAAGGAATATCTGAGGGTACATATCTATCTTAGTCACTTCAAAAGATATAGCTAGGATGAAAGGATAGAAACCATAAATCATGAAGCTAATTTTTTATTCTATCTCTATAAAGGTTGGGAATAATTTATATTGGGAGTAAAGATTCATCTGTGATGACTCTCAGAGTCATTTTCGTATTTTGGTGACCTTCTAGGGAATCCTTATAATCTCCCCAAATCATTTGTGACTTCCAGGGATTGATAGTTCGGTTCCCTAGTGGTTTATAACTTGATTCTCTCATATTTATAGCACCCTCGATCCTTTCTCAACTTATACGATCACGAATACCTTTTTTATCAATTACGTTTAATACATAATATTGATTACATAAAGATTCTATTTATGGATTGTCTAAATCGGACTCTATTTCCATTCTGAGCCTTAATTATTCTTGTGCATAGAGATAGCGTGAAGGTGATATTAGGCATATTTACATGTTTTATTTTCATTAAAGTCTCATATTTTAGCTTAGTTTTGAGAGAAATTGTGTTTTTTGTAGTGTCTTATTGATTGATAATTTTTACTTTCACTAAACCACATGCTTAGTATATTTGAAGGAATATTTGGAGCCTACAAGGATGAAAACCAAGAGGAAATGGAATGCAGGAAGAATGGAGATCTTCTAAGGAAGATATAACGAGAAATAAGTTGACACAAGGCGAAGAAAGACCATCACAATTGTCATCATGTCATGATGCAAAACGTGATAGGCTACTATTTTGTGTCTGTAACTCCATCATGATTGGGATCATGATGTGATAGAGGTCCCATCACAATTGGGATCATGTTGTTATCCCCTATAATTAGCCAGAAGTTTGTCTCCTTTTAGATTAAGGACAGGACAAAAGGGTAATTCCATATGGCAACTATATAACCCTTGTTGAGGCGATTTAGAAAGGGGGGTTCAATAGGTTTTTCAATAGTTTTCAATAGTTTTGGATAGTTTTTCACCATTGGAAATAGTCTTTTCATTGTTGGAAGTACTCTTTTGCAAGATCTTGGAGCGGCCGTGGAGGCTAGAGAACAATTGTGTAAACTTTGCTTCTCCTTTACTTATATATTTTTACGTTCTTCATTGAATGCTTTACCATGATTATTCCATGTCAATGTGGAACTAATTCTTCTTGTTATAGGGTTTGGGTATAAACTAGCAAGATGATTATTTATTTATATATTATTTGATTTGCAAGACTTATCATATGATTGGTGTTATGTTTCTATGCGTAGTATCTTAGTGCTTCGCGACCATTAAGATAAACTTATAAACCTGAAATTGAACTAATTGAGAATCTGAAGGGTAGAATGAGAAACATAAGGAGTGAGTTCATATATAGATTATACCAAGGTTTGATAATTGAATAGGATTCACAACTAAGACATGAACGTGTACTTAGTTTTCCTAGCTTGGTTCATCATTGGAAGATAACTATAATGCACCTAAACTAAATCATCATAACACATGTAGATCAAAGTAGTTGTGGGGTTTGTATAGATAGTGATTAGAGGATGATCATTCCCTACTCTTGATTAAACCTTGGAACTAACAATTAGATAAATTCAAGCTAATTAATTAAAGTAATTAAATATGATTGCTAGCAAATCCATAACCCTAGTTTGAGTCATTCATTGATTGAGTAGAAATATAGTCTTTTCTAGATTAATTGTCCATTAGTTAATTTTATTGTTTTTAGCTTAATTAATTCACAAATATATCTTTGAAAATTCTCCTCTTAAATAATAGTTAAGAATTAGTATAATCTAGTTAAATAGCTAATACAAGTCCTTGTGGATTCGACATCCGGCTTGCAAGAGCCACTATATTACTTGTACGATCGCGTAAACTAGCGTGTGGGTTCAGACGCAACAAGTTTTTGGCGCCGTTTCCGGGGATTTGGAAATTAACTTTTTTTGGGTTATAATTTTTCTTATCAATTATTTAATTTTTTGTATATATAAGTTCCTATATAATTATTAACTTTTATTATTTTATTGTAAAAAAAGAATAAAAAAAAAGTACTCTCTCAGAGATGACATATTTGCATGAAAACAAGTAGAGTGATAAATATTCTTGTTTTATGAATGCTTGTCCTTATTGTAGAGGACCCCACTTTTGGCAACAATGTCAATATATTTCCGAGGGTGTGTTATGTGAACCATCTCTATCTTGTGAGTTTTGTGGTGGCCGTTGGAATGAGTACCTAGTGTGTTGTTACCCTACCCAAATCTTGCTAATGAAAATTGTAATGATTCTTGTATTCTTTATAATATGGATTAATTTTGGAAATTATTAGATCAATTTGGGGATCTCTATAGGAGCATAGAGCATGCAATAACACACTTGATAGAAGGACAAGTGAAACTCCTTTATGAGGTTGACAGGTTTAGCTTAGATATTCTCAACTTAAAACATGAATTGAGTGTAATGATTGATGCATTTGACGCACAAAAATTTAGCTACAAGTTGTGTGAGGATGAAAAGTTACTTATAAGCCAAATTGAGGAGGTAAAACAGGAAGGGATATTAGTTGATCATACTTTTTGTGAAGTTGTCATTGTTGAGGAGAGTACACCAAAATTATGTGAGGATTTAAATAATAATACAATTCATGAGTTTGGGCGCATTAGACCTCATTCCAATTATTTCTCTACATTATATCTAGATAGTGAGATATTAATTGAACTATCTAAGCCCATTGAAGAATCTGAGGAGGAGGAACACTATGTCTATATTCTTGAATTTGTTGTCCCTGAATTGGAAAAATACAATCCTCACTTAAGGGCCAAGAAATATAACATGCGACATTATTTCTTGGTTCCTTTATCTTTCTACTTAAGCCCCTTGAGCATGAAAGGAAAATGGAAAAGAAGCTAGGAGTAAAATTTATAAGTTCAAGGTGGAGAAAAAAGTTGAAGGGTCCAGCCGCAACGTTAAATAAGACGCTTGTTGGGAGGCAACCCAACTAGTAGCGTAGGATTTTAATTTTACTTTATTATTTTATTTTTATAGTATCACTTTTTGTTTTTGTGTTATTTTTGTTGTTCTTGCAAGTTAAGGAAAGTCTGAGTACCCGAACATAAGATAAGGACATTGGAAGATTGCAAAAGTTAGCTAGATAGTTGGAACTAAGTGTGGGGTGCCCATACGAAGAACCACAAATGAGAAAAGTCTGAGTATCTCGTGCCATGCATGCTAGTGCATCGGCCTTTGGCATCAAGGAGTATTGCCAAGCCTTATTTAATATTTTTTAATTGATTTGAGGACAAAGCATGATTTTAAGCGTGGGCTGGGATATCTTCCTATATTATTTTGGGGTGAAGTATGTTATATGAGTTTTATTTTATTTTTAGTAAATCATACTTCATCCACCCCTTGCTTTTTCTTGTCGGTTATTTTCTTAGGGGGGCCCTTTGAACTGAGTATTTTAAGTATTCTTGTTTTATAGAAATAGTTTTATTTTTTAAAAGTAGTTTAGTTTTTATTTTTTTAGGGAGAAAAAAGAAGTACTGATTGACTTGCTTGATATAAATAAATTAGGCCTAAGCTTGAGTAATACATTCCTGTAAGTACTTAAGTGTTAAATTAAACGACGAATCTTCTGACACCTAGGCTCATGGATGTGACTCTCTACATTAGTTTTCTTATTTTATAGTTTGTGATGACCCTTTCTATCTTAGAAGTAGAATCGATCCATCTTGATT
>JBDJHY010937752.1:0-14657 GCA_039654485.1 Withania somnifera
CAAAATTGTACTGCAACCAAATCTTCTCCGATTAACACCAAATTTGAATCCCAAGTTTCTTAGATGGTAAAAAGGGTTTCTCCCACCTTAGAACCCTGTAATTCATCAAATAAAACTCCAATTTAAGGTTCAATTTTAGATTTAACACTTGAACTATGAACAACCCAAAATTTGAACCTAATCAAATTTCCACCAAATCTTCCCAAAATTGAAATCATAAATTCCTCTTGTTATGGGAAACAATCCCCAATACTTCTAGAGCCTTGAATTCAACAAATTAAACCCCAATTTGATGAACCAAAATCTGAAAATATGAAGGTGGTGAAAAAGCAAAACCCAAAAATTACAACTCACTCAAACCTCCTCTGATCACTTGAAATTTAAGATTAAAGCTCCTTGTAGTATTACAATTACTTGTAAGTAACTTTTAACACTTTAAATCAACTCACAACCTCTGATTTCAAATTTTAAAATCTCCAAAACTCTTCAATGGTAGAATTACTAAACCAACTCGGATTTGACTCGAACTTCAAACTATGACTCAATAACACTAGGTGATCAATTCCTAATGTTCAAAATCAAAAAACAAACACAAAATCAACCTGGACCTCAAAATTTAAAATTTTTCAATTTTTTTAAATTTTTTTTGTGATTTTTAAGTTGATGACCCTAAGATTGGAATTTGTAGTAAC
The DNA here is from genome assembly GCA_039654485.1 of Withania somnifera. Lineage (NCBI taxonomy): Eukaryota > Viridiplantae > Streptophyta > Magnoliopsida > Solanales > Solanaceae > Withania > Withania somnifera. Next base: position 693 of record JBDJHY010937752.1, read on the forward strand.
AAAAACCTAGCCTAGGCTTTGATACCAGATGACGTGATCCGGGTTACGGGTCACAATCGAAACTCAAAACACAAAATCAAAATAGTCGAAGTTAAAAATAGATTGAAAAATTAGAGATGAGAAACGAAAATAGGAAATGAGAAGTGGAGAAAGAATAATTAATTGAATCCATATTTAACTAAGGGGAGAAGTGAATGAATTTCAATGGAAGAGAAATCCAATTGAATCCACAAAGGAGCATCTCGATATGAAATCATGACAAAAAGTTCTAAATAAACAATAGAAAGAAACTCATTGCTAACCTAGATTGTAATCCTACAATCTACTAACATTAACCTTAGATAAACACTACTAAAAGCTTCACAAAGCTTTTCTCAATTCTTCATTCTCAAACACTAAGTAAAATAATCATAGAACTCATATTTATACTAATTAGGAAAAGGGGAGAAAAGGTAACTATTATAATCATACCCTTAATGAAGTAAGGGTTTTGTTTGGCATTTTCAATTTATGAATTTAGGATTGATCTTCTTTGCATGCTCCCCTCTTTTTTATTCTACCCATGAATTTAGGAATTTAGCATCTCCAAGCTATTTTTCAAACACGGGATTGCTCCTTTTGGTCAATGTATTAGTCCGTTGGAGCTCTCTTTGGGACCTCCATGTTGTCCATGCCTCAGATCCTCTTGGTTAGACCTTAGAACACAGGTCTAGCATGATGGGTGTTTCCGTATATCACATTATCGGTGTTACTCTCCTCCTTTGGTCCACATAATGATTTTTCCTTTCCATCCCACATCTATTCTCCTTTGTGTTGGGTAAAAAGAAACACAAGACAAGGGTAAAAAATCAACCTCACAACTTCCTACACACTCCCCTTCTTGGAAGACACTATTATAACTCTAACTATCTTTGTCATCATAGGACTCAAACTCATGAATTTCTTCATCATGTCCACAAGAACCATCATAGTCCTCATAGAACTCTTCTTCGTAATCATGAGTTCCTTCAGACACTCATTTCATCATAAGCATGATTCAAATCCACGGATGACATTTTCACCTTATAACACCTTATGGACCTGCAAAACTCAAAAAACAAGTTAATTTTAAAATCTTATGAAGCATACCTTTCTGTCCAGGTTTGGACGACTGAAATATAAAGGTGATGAACAAGCAAAACCAAAAAATTACACCTCACCCAAATCTTCTTTGATTATTTATGGAACTTGAGATTTAAGTTCCTTGTAGTATTGGAATCACTTGTAAGTAATTGTTATCACTTCAAATCAACTCACCAACCTCTAATTTTAAAATTTCAAAATCTGCAAAACCCTTTGATGGTAGAATTATCAAACCAACCCGGGTTTAACTCGAATTCGAAACTATATCTTAAAAATACTAGGAGATCAATTTCTAATGTTCAAAATAAAAGAAAAAACAAAAATCAATCCGAAACTCAATTTTTTTTTGGGGGGGGGGGATTTTCAAGTTTATGACCCTAGGATTTAGTAACGAAAGCCTAACCGAGGCTCTTCGATTCTGAATAATTACATGTAATGCATGGGGATTGATAAATAGCGAACCCTAGCTATACAATCCCCAAAAAATTCTTGCTAAGGACATGTTAAAGGAATTTGAAGAATTTATATACATGTAATTACATCAATTATACCTTATCGTAATGTTCAATACATGAATTTTTATTGAATTCCATGTAATTATTAAAACTTCCTCCATGAGGTAGTAGAAATTTTGGTAGATCTTGATTCGTATCATTGAAGGAGGAAAGAAGAAATGAAATCAAAACATATGTAGAAATTAACCCGAAATTATTGAGATTATCGAGAATCTAGAGAATTCACCCCAATTCCCTAATAATACCCAAGATGATGAATTAAAATTCAATAAATCAAACAAAGATAAACCAATTCGAATCCTCAATAACTCGATGATCAATTGATTAAGAAAAATTCACGATGAGTAATTAAGAGATACACTCACTCTTAATCACTCAACTAAGTGATTACGTTAAACTAACCTAATTGAAAATCCACCCACTAACTCTAATTAGTTCTAGCAGCTTTCAAGAACAATGTTCTTTGAATATGTCAAAACAAAAAGGGAAATTGAAAGACCAAGTATTATACTACCCTACTTTTAATTATTATACTTAGGCCCAAAAGTAACCGAATATGTCAAAATGACCCCTCAAGTTTGAGAGTCTCTTTAATGTAGGCCCTCAAGTCTTCAACAATCCTCCAAGCTATCTTCCAAACTTGAGATTGCCTCCAATTGCACCCAATTATGTATCTATGAGATTCATATGGTGCCTTTAGATCGTCAATGACTTGGACCCTCTCAGATAGACCTCGGTGTGTAAGTCTAATATGATTGGTGTTTTCCCGGGCATTATCATCCTCCCCTTCTTGGAAATGATTCGTCCTCGAATCCAAAGGAACACCTACAAGACAAATCACAACACAAATCTAAACTTTTCTAATAATATTAAGGTTAGAAAGAGGGTTAGTATAAACAATGTCATAAACAAGACAATCCAACACAATGGGCAACCAAGAAGTCCCAAATATCAAAGGAAAGGGACCGCAGTGTAGAATATGAAAAACATACTCAAAAGCTAACCAAGCCATCAATATCACCAAGTATGTCAAACACACAAGACAAACATGAGAAACTTGATCAACCCAAACCTTAAGAAAAAATATGGACCCCCAATAAAAACCACAAGACTCAAAATGATCCCTGGGGTCAAAGGGAAAGAATGCTCATGCATTTGAATCAAGCATATAAGCACTGGCATCAAAATTGTACTACCTCTATAGCGTGCACTCTCCACATAGGCATAGACAACATCAATACCCAAGAGGTAGTAAGGATAAGTAGAAAGTGTGCGCTCATAAGGTGTAAAGGCAATAAAAGGAATAACTTCAAGAAGGCACACACCATACACTACCAGTTTTACATACAATGAATAAGCAAGAATGACCATTATATCATGGTATGCAAGAAGATAGTAAAGAAAGGCGTGATTATGATGAATCACACCCAGGATACCCCCGTATGTATAACTATCCACAAGGTCAAGATGCTTAGCAAGTAACTCACTACACATAGGACAAATAAAGGATGAAGTGATAGCCTTGAAGGGCACATCACCTTTCTTTTTCCAACAACTTTCCAAAAGGAAAATGTTATCCATAAGAGCCATGCTTCTACAGAAGTGCATTGAAGATTAATGGATCCTTCAAATAGCCCAATACTACCCTATCTAATAAGTGAAGCATGCTTTTATGAGTCCAATTCAAAGCCTCAACTTGTCCGTCCATATGAGTGTGACAAGGAATAGAAAATAAGAATTAGGTACCAAATGCACCCCATGGACTCATCCTTTCACTAGATAATGTATTTCCTTTCAAAGCATAAGTGTCGACACTAGGTGGACTCAAATTGATCTTATGAGAAGATACAATCCGATCATCAATAAGATCAACGAGTGTGACAACACCATCACAAGTTACATTATCTACATTATCCAAAGAGCCATTAAAATCAGCACATGGTGAGGACCCATTCAGGTTGAAAGTGCAAACACTAGGTGGACACAAATCAACTCTAAAAGAGTCAACTCGGTCATCTATAGGATTAACTAGTGTTCGTGCACTCACAACGTCGATATTATCACTATGCTACTAGGTGCTACCATGGTCACCATAAAGTATAGACTCATCAATACAGGACAAGGATTCATCTACCAATGGAAAACTATTACACAGACTCCAGACATTATCATGCTCTTTTATTTCATTAGGAGTGTTGGGTTTAGCTATTATACCTTCACGTACATATGAAAAATCTCCTAGGCCTTGGTTATTTTTCTTGGAGAACTCTTTGCTATCAAGTGCCTCATGGTGAACTATGCATTGAGGCTCTACATTCTCTTCAAGTTGGGACCCGTTAGACAAGAGTTTCATTTGAATTTTCATTCCATGTTGGAAAAGAATCTCTTGGGATTCACCTTTGAGATCTAACACTTTATTTTTGTATGAGTGAGCAATTGTATTTAGTTTTTCATGTACCTGCAAAAGTGTAGGGACGATACTAGGAAAAATATTAGTACCATGGTTAGTAGGCTCAAAAAGGTGCATATTGAAAAATCGAACAATAAGTATTCTTTGTTCATACTTCGTAAGTCACTAATTTCTCATTAACTTCAGTCTAATCCCCTTCTTAAGCCAAGTCTTCTTTCTCAACATCTCCCCTTGATATCGCCTCCTTAAGACTACCCTTAGGCCCGTCTCTAATAATTCAATTCCCATATGTTTTTCCATTTTTAGCATAAGATCCATCACGTAAGGCCACCCTTGACCACTTATGAGGACATTCTTTTGTAATGTGTCCTTCCCTATGACATTTGTAATATTGAATTTTAGAAGGACTATGCAAGGGAAGTTCACCAAAATTACCTCCATAAGTCTTGTTTTCACCGCTTACCTTGTAGCTATCTTGAGTAGCTTGATAACTAAATTACACTTGTGGGAGACTTGTCGTGATGACATTCACTCCTTGGACCAAGTCACTCCATTCAACATGTTTCACACCTTAAGATCCATGCCCATTATATCCCTTAGGCCTATCTCCACCACCATCCATAGAACACCCCTTATCTCGATTCTATCTAAGGTCTCCGAATGGTGTTCTATTCTTAAGTGTCACATCTTTATCCCATTTCTCATATCGGGATCTATTCCACCATACAACCGACATAGACTCATTACTCATATCATCATGGATAGGGATGTAGTAGTAGCTATCATGATTATATTCCAGGGAAGGTTTGTGGTTAGGTAGTTGGAAGGTTACACTCCTTGCATGTGATACTTTTGGAAAGATGATTGGTTTTGGACTCGGTTTTCCATAAAAGTGTGGTACTCTTGTGGTGGGTAATATAGTTGTAGGGTAACTTGTTGGTAACCTCGTCTAATATAGGTCAGATGGTTCTTCATTTGAAAGGTGGGGTTTTGGTAAGTTTGAGGTTGTCTTTGAAAATTAAAAGGCAAGACCCTTCTCATATTATCTCCCCTTCTTTAGTTCCTATATCCCCCATCCCCACACATGTCCATCACTTGCCTCATCATGTTGGCAAGTGGTCTCCTCACGTCTTCCAACCTTCTTCTATGCCCCACATCAAACCTTGAACTTGGTGAACACCATACATCCATGCCTCCTCTAGTTGGGGTAGAAGTAGCACAAGTCGAGGAAGAAAATTTAACCTCACTACTTATATCTCTATAATAATACTCTTTTGAGGATATGTAAGACCCATGATGGAATACATTGTACCTCACATTGTCCTCAAAATCATGTAGTGAAGTGTGAGGACTTTCCTCTTCACTACCGTATTCAAAGCCCTTTTGGAACTTCATTATCAAACTCACGAACTTCACAAGCTTATCCATAAGGACCATCATAGCCCTCATAGTTGTTATCTCCATATTCATGAGTTTCACCATAATACCTTCATGTTCACTGTATTCTTCGCCTTCATATGCATAGGATCCATTATCATGTGTGTGGGCACCTTCACGGCTGTCAAATGTGTAAGAACCATCATAGTACTCATAAAATTCATCATCCATCCCATGAGCATTGTCGTCATACCTATAGCTTCCATTGTCATTTTCAAGTTCACTCATGTAATCATCTCGTCATAATCCAAAGTTATGGACGACATTTTCCTTTATATCTCCTCTGTTAGTACCTACAAAATGAGCAAACAAATTAGTAGCAAAAGTTCCTCACGTCGCTCTTTGTGTGTGCACCCACCTTACCTCTACGGGCTTGTCTCAAAATTGCTCGTCCACTAGTCCCACACAACTGATTCAAGTTACCAAGTTTAAGGTAGAATAGATCTTTGATGACTTGAATAACCGGATAATTCAAAATTACAAGTGGACTTGAGCCAAAGAAGATTCAATGAAAATGTAAAAAAAATAAAAACTAGAAAGAATTAGCACGAAATAAAAAGGACACAAAATACTAGTAGGATTTAATATGGATGATTACTAATTGAAACTAGTTTCGATGAGATGAGAAAGAGTAGAAGAAACAAAGATCCAAGGTTGGAATTGATCTGTTACGATTAGAAAAGTTTGTTGTTCATTGGTGCCTTATAAGCGGTTCATCCGGCTTGGGAAGGCTCGTCCTTGGAGCTTGGGCTTGATCCATTTAAGAATAATTAATCTGTCCCAAAGTGGATGACTGGACCTTGAGATTTGGGTGGCTTGTCCAAGGGTTGGACATAAGCTTCCGTCAAAAGGCAAACAATTGGACTGTATTGGTGAAGGGGAAACTCGTCTGGGAGTGGGCAGCTCGCCCAAAAACTTCCAGAAACTTTTCTTATGGGTAGGATGAATGGGCAACTCATCCAAGCTTGAACAACTCACCCAAACGTCATGTCTGTAAGGTTTTGGATTGTTTTGTTGTGGGCAGCTCGTCGGGGAGGGGCATCACATCCAAGGGCCTTGAAAATGTGTTGTCCAACTCAAAATACATTGCCTTAAAGAATTTTTATGGTGGAGCAATGGGAAGCTCGTTCAAGATTAGACAATTGCCTAAAGGGTCTTATTTGTAAGAAAACAGACTGCCCAAAACAAACTTGTAACCCTTGATTCTCCTTTGTAATTTCAACTTCATTAGACCCTTTTAATCCTTGAATAAGCCAACTATCAATGCCCAAACACCTTTTAGCAACTTTAACTTAAGCCTTGAAGATCAAATGTCTTTGAATTTCATCTTCTTCACCAACCACAACATAAAGATTACAAAAACACTATGAACACTTGGTGAAATTCAAAAACCCAACTACACTCAATCAAACTCTAATTCCCACCAAATTTCACCCACAAGATCCTCTCGATACGGGGAACAAACCCAATAGTTTTTGCACTGAAAACTTTAATGAATTGAAGACCCAATTACCAACCTAGTTCAATAATTAAAGAACACCATGGGAGATGATCTTCAAACTTTGAATATTCTTCAAATAAACTCCAATCTTTCCCAAATTTGAATCTCAAAATCCTTATACTATTATAAATATGCTTTCAACACTTAGAAATCTAGAAATCAACAACACCAACTCGAGGAACAATTTTCGGATCTATGTATGAACACCAAAATTGATCCTCAACCAATTCTCCACCAAATCTCTTCAAAATTGGTCACCGAGCTCCTTAGATGTTGGATATAACTTCTAAATACTTTAGAGCGTCGAATTCCTACAAATTAAGCCCCAATTTGAAGAACCAAAATTTGAAAATTGAAGAACTATGAGCAAGCAGAACCCAAAATCTACAACTCACTCAAAACCACTCCGATTTCAACGAAATTTGAAATTTGAGTTCTTTATAATATGAGAATCACTTCTAAGTAATTTTTAACACTTTAATCACCTTCAATTTCCAATTTCCAAATGTTTCAATGGCCTTCAATGGTGGAAAACAGTAATCAACCAGAATAAATCCAAATTCGAAATCTATGACTCAAATTACTAGAAAGAAGATTCCTAGTAATCAAAATCAACAAATAAACAAAAAATCGACAAGATACATTACTCCACATAGACAAGGAGTTGTATGCACTAGTAAGTGTATTGGGGCATTGGCAACACTATTAGTGGCACAAAGAGTTTCTTATAAGGACGGATCACGAGACCTTAAAACATCTGAAGGGTCAATTAAAACTCAACAAGAGACATGCAAAATGGGTGTTCATTGAGACCTTTCCATATGTAATTCACTACAAGAGTGGGTAAGGAGAATGTGGTTGCTGACGCTTTGTCTAGAAGATTTTTATTGGTGTATGTGATGACCTCGAAGATATGGAGTTTTGTAAGCTTGAAAGAGTCCTATGCTACGCACTCCGACTACGAAGATGTCATGGAAGAGTTTAGCAAAGGCCGAAAAGTTGATAATTGGTGAATAAGGAACCAACGAGCAGCCTAAGTAGTTCCAAAGTGAGTGGAGTAACGCTCTAGCTTGATTTCTTCATGACTTGAAGAAAGATTGTCAGTTATAAGATCATCTATTGTATGAGTTCCATGAATTTTAAGAAGTACTAGCTTTTGTTGCTTGTCCTCTTATATAATATCCAGGCCTCAACATACTGGAATTTTTTATGAATTTGACAACATCACTTTCGCGGAGCATACCATTTCTTGCAAGTCCAATCTTTATAAGAACCCTTAGGCAGTTCAGTGTGGTAGATGAGATCTTGAACCTAATCAGAAAGGCTCATCTTATAAGAGTCACGAATAGCAATACGAGAAAGTTGAATTGTGAGAAGGCTGGCTTAGTCAGAATTCAAATGCTTATAATATAAGGTTCTGGTATTTACTATCAAATCAGAGTATATCTATTCATCCTTAACATCTTCAATAGGACTGGTGGATGGTTGCTGAAGATATATGAGATATAGGCCTATGGTAAGATCAATGAGACTCCAATCCTGAAGTCCCAATTTATTACGTTGAATGCTGGAAAATATCTCTGCAAGGGGTTTATTGGTTAGTGGAAGTTTCTCTCCATTTCCATCTCCTGTAGGGAATTAAACAGCCTTCACCACTGGAGCTAGTTTTGGGAAGAGGCAAAAGCATTGCCTCCTAAACTTGAGATCGAATTTGAATATGCAAACCAACGACTTAAATTTTATCATGAATTTTTGGATCCTTTTTCAAACAATCAAGTTGATCAGAATGACTTGAAATTACTTCTCTTTTCCTCTCTCAAATCACCAATTATATGATAATGATTTTTGAGAAGGGTTTGCATGTCAGCGGCTTTGAGAATAGAAGATCTTTTTGATTGGTTGTCAGAACTTAAAGCCAGGTTTGAATTCATTTTAATTAGTGTCCTTGCCAGGTTGGTTGAATCCATGTATTTGAATTCATTTGTTTTAGATTTAGATAATCAAATCCAACCTCGGTGTTAAGAGCAACAGATGAATCCTATACATAGTTGTAAGGATGTCAGGACAACAGGTAGAAACCATAGCAAAAATCAATTCATATTAAATATTCAGACAACAAACAAGTTAAGGAATGTCCTAGTTCATTCTATACATCGCAAGTATGGTAGTGTTCTGTAGGTCCAAAAATACTACATGAATGGAGCATCAAGGGAAAGATGGATGCCTTGTAATAATGAAGGTTAAACGGAGGTTGAACGAACTTGTTGACAAAGCCCATCTGCAGAGTTGGACAACAGGTTCAACAGTTTTAGAGTGCCAAACTAGCTCTAATTTTCACTTATTATCATGAAATTATCATTGTCAAGTTCGTATTTACTATGCCCTGGACCATTTTCTTCAGCATTATGCCCATCTGTGTTTGAACAATTTGATTGACCCCGGCTGAGAATGTTGTACACAAATTTCTGGTTGTACGCCTTTTTCCTCGATAGAACAATGTTGAAATCTGCTAGATAGAATCACAAATTATCTTGATAATGATTCAAAAGATAAAAAAACATTCTAAATTAAGAGAACAAACAACAAAATACCCACATATTTTTAATCCAGCATATTAGGTAAACTATATGTCATGCACTGATGCTTTCTTTAGCATTTTGTCTTGGCTTATTCACTTTCCTTTTTTGAATTGTTTTGTAATATTTTTACTTGAGCCTAGGGTCTGTTGGAAACGGACCCTCTACCTTGTAGGGGCAAGTCTGATAAACACTATCCTCCTAAACTCCATCCACTTATAGGATTACACTAGATATGTTATTGTAGTATTAGGTAAACTATATCTGTTTTCAGTGGCATGCACAAACACACAATTACACTTACCCACAAGTGTTAGAAAAAGAAAAACATAAGATGTAATCACAATCAATGAATAAACTAGGCATTTAGCCGTTCAGTTAAATTTGGATGCATTCAACTACCAAAGATAATAAAATTCACAACATAAAAGAAAAAATGGGTGAAGAATTCAGAGTGACCTATATTGTTGAGAAAACGATTAAGGGAATGATTAGCCATCAATTTGGATGAGCAAGTGCAACAACACTTAGTACTAAACAATGGAGACCAGATTGGGATGGTGGAGTTTCGACGTTGCACAGAGGATATGGCAAATTGGGCAGATGCTCAAACTGGTCCTTAATGTTTTGGAGATTGATATATTTTTGTCCTTTATGTATAATATGTACTCAAATAGATCTTAATATATGAAGTTGATCTATTTTGATCCTTTAAGGATAACGCATGCCCAAAATGATCCTTAACATCTCACTAGGCCTCACATCCATCACTTTGTCCACTGAACTCATCAATCAACCTTGACCTTAAAATTATCAGGTTCGTTCTCAAAATCTAAGAATACTTTTTCTTTATTTTAGAGTTGTAGTCTTAGAATTATCTTTTGAGAATTATTTTTAAAGTTAAGGTAAAATAAAATAATATTAAGTTAGATAAGATAAGATGAATATTCAAAATTAAGAAGGTAATTATATTCATACATTTAACCAAACATAATATAGTTTTAATTTTAATATTATTTCAAAATATCTCCCCTTATGATGTTACCAAATAATTCTAAAACTAACATTTCTTCACAAAATTGACCTCTTTGGAGGGTCTCAAAAATTACATCATGATGTCGTACTTATCTACCTAATTTTAATTTTTCAATTTTTATTATCAGGTTTAATGATATCATAATTTTAAATAATCAAGTTATTGAAATAGGCATACTATTCATTTAGAGCTTGTAATTTCCCCTTCCATTTTTATATTGTACATATTTCAAAATTACTTATATTTTAAAAATTTTGCTTGTCCCAGCATTTTCACAAATGGCAAGTCATCCTGCCACAGGGGCGCCGTGTTTGTTCACCAATTACAAGTGTTCATCTACAATCATGTCAAAGGAAAGAAGCTGTGAACTCATTGTTGCATCTTCCTGCAGCCTGAATTTACTTTGATGGCACCCCCTAGTGATTATGATTGGGCTAAAGACGTAGAGGAGTTTGAATCCTCAAAGGCTGGAGTAAAAGGGCTTGTAGATTCTGGTATCACTAAGATATCAAGATTCTTCCATTATCCACCATCATCATTACTCTCTGAAAATGCTCAAATTCAGCTTTAAATCCCTGTTGTAGATTTATAGGGCATTGAAAGTGACAGTGCTAGGAGAAAGGAAATTGTTGAGGAGATTAAAGGGCCTGCTCAAAGTTGGGGATTCTTTCAGATTGTTAATCATGGGGTTCCTGTTAGTAATATGGATGCAATTCTTGAAAGCACTAGAAAATTTCATGAACAGCCTAAGGAGGATAAAATGGACCTGTATTCTTCTGATAATAGGCATAAAGTTAGGCTTTTTACTATTAATGGATCTTTCAATGAAACCCATGTGGTTTATTGGAGAGATGCATTGCCTTGTTCTTTCCTTGATGGTACATTGGATCCAGAAGCTATTCCTCTCATCTGAAGGTACAATCTTATGAAAATCATACTAGAATGAAGTTGACCCGAATAGATATGTATACATATGATTTATATAATATATCCTAGATTTACATGCCAGTAGATGATTTCTAGTACTTCTTATTTTTTCAGTGTAATATTGGATTGAGATGAGCTTAAATGGAGCAAAAAGATCAGCGAGGACTCATATAGTCGAGCCTGAACTTACTTCGGACCGAGATATAGTTGTTGTTGATCCTTAGTGGCTTGCAATTGAAGTGTTCTTTTGACTTGAATTTGACTCTGGACACCAAAATGGCCAGATGATACTGGCATACATAACGGAACTATCTTCGCCCTATAAGTCATCTCATTGATCATACAAGTAGAAGTGAATGAATTATCCAAACAAAAAACTAGGTGTATGTATCTATTATGGGTGAGCGATTGGAAGTGTCATGTAATTACCATAAAGAGTCTGATCCCTCTTTTAGATGACGATATGAATGCCAGGCTCTCTCCTTCAGTGCTATGAAGTATGATCCGCTTTGATTTTTTTAGATCACAAATGGAATTGGCAGATATTACCATTCGCATTTGTATTATATGTCTTGGATGGCTTATTTCTTAACATTATAGCATTTAGCATGACATTTAGGAGAACTAAAACAAGATATATTTATATGGACCATCATCTTGATGTATTATTTAATTGCTTGCATAAAGGAAATAGTGCAATACATGGAAAATATGACCAAGGTCAGAAAAATCCTCTCGGAGTGACTTTTAGAAGCCTTAGGGCTAAGCAGAGACTACCTTGCACAGATGGATTGTCTGAAAAGTGAATACTTAACATGCCTTTACTATCCACCTTGCCCTGAGGCAGAACTGGCCTTAGGCACAATCAGCCACTCGGATTTGACCTTCCTAACTATGGTAGTTCTGGATTCTAGTGGTGGCCTCCAAGTTCTTCATCAAAGTTATTAGATTGATGTGCCTCCTGGTGCTATAGTGGTAAACATTGGAGACCTTATGCAGGTAATTTTCTGGGAGTACTGTCAAATCTGCAACGTCTTTCTATTTGCAAGTATTTTAGAGCTTAGTAACAAGATTTTGAAATTTACTTTGCAGCTTATTACTAACGACAAGTTCAAGAGCGTGGAGCATAGAGTATTGGCTAGACCAGTTGGATCAAGGGTGTCAGCAGCATGTTTCTTGTACCCCAGTTCTGAATGTATCTTAAAGCCATATGGACCAATCAAAGAGCTCTTTTCAGAGAAAGATCCTCAGTTGTACAAGTCACAGTCAAATCTTGAATATATGGCCTATTACCAGAAGAATGTACGAGAATGTACATCATCCCTCCCCCATTTTAAGCAGGGAGTTAAGAGTACTATTTCAGCATGCATGATATCATATAAAGTAGTTTCCAGTTTTACATGGTAAGCTTGAATTTCTCTCTTATTGTGTGAGGATACTTTGTTGTATTTACTGTAGGGCTGAAGAACTCTCGATGACTTTCCTCCAGCATTACTTAAATTTTTCATTTATGTTTTTCTATTTAATTCTGCTCTCTAAATGAATTCTTACTCGTTTGTTGAGTCTGTATTGATAGAATTAAGCAAGGTTGACTCTCATTCGACTCTGCTTGAGGCCTTAAAGTTCCTTCTTTTCATAAGGCCTTAGAATACGCCCACAGTAGTTGCTGTTTTTTGAGCTACATGAGCATTTTTAACAGCTCTATGGGCATCACTCTTAGCTTTCCTTTAGTGATTACCTATATAAACCCATGGCTATGGTCAGAGACAGCTCGACAAAGAGAAAAAAAGTAGGAACAGAGTTAGAGACAGCACAGACATACCTGCAAGGTGTGGCCTATGTTAACTCAAGTCGCTTAGTATGTTTACTTTTGGTCCTTTTTTGAAGAAATCTTTTAGTCCTGTCAAAGATTTATATTCCATTTAGAAAAATATAGATAATTTCTGGTACATTCTTTATTTTTATTTCGTATAATACTAGTCCCAGATGAGCTTAAACGAGACTCATAGTCAGTAATGGTTCATATTAGCGGAGCCCAACTTACCTTGGGTTTGAGGTGTACATTTTTGCTGTGGTTTCAGTGTCCAACAACACAATCAATTTGGATTTACACTGGTTTTTGCTCAGCAGATGATCACCTCTCAAATTGAGAGGCAGTAACTAAATTTTCATGAATTGGAAATGCCTGAAAGAATCCAAATATATAAGCCCGGTCCAGTTGGTTTTCTACATCTTTTATCTTCATACTAAGGAGTTGTGCGTAAGCGGAATGATATAGATAAGAATACTTTATGGGTTGGGATATCTCATGGATTTACCAATCACTCCATTTAATGCTGTCAGTTTAATATAAACAATAAGATAACGAAAACTCCTAATTACTTAATATCTATAAATTAATTTGTAAGAAGGAAGTAGGACTCTCTCATGGTTTGTAAAGC